>CAUYON010099185.1:0-14245 GCA_963573935.1 Arctocebus calabarensis
TTTTTTTTTTTTTTTTTTTTGAGACAGAGCCTCAAGCTGTCACCCTGGATAGAGTGCTGTGGCTTCACAGCTCACAGCAACCTCCAATTCCTGGGCTCAAGTGAGTCTCCTGCCTCTGCCTCCCAAGTAGCTGGGACTACAGGCGCCCACCACAACGCCCGGCCATTTTTTGGTTGCAGCTCTCATTTTTGTCTGGCAGGCCGGGCTGGATTCGAACCCGCCAGCTCAGGTGTACGTGGCTGGCGCCTTAGCCCGCTGAGCCACAGGCGCTGAGCCAAGAAACGTATATTTTATGTGATGCTTTAAATAACTGTTTAATTACATTTGTCTTCTTAAAGTTCCTGACCACACAAACAGTAATGGCGTGAGCGAGTAGGAAGAGTGTTTGATCCCTACTCAAAGTTGACACAGAACTTATTCAAAGAAAATGTTAAGTTTTATCAAGAACAAAAGCCAAAAAGATAATCCCACCTACAATCTGTGTGCACTGTTAAAGTATAATGTACACCTTAAAATACGATATAACATTATAATATTATAAAATTCTAGTACATTATCATACACTACACAATAATGTATCTTAAAATACATTGTAATGAAGTTAGAACACAAGAAGTCATCTAAGGCAGTGGTCCCCCACCTTTCTGGCACCAGGGACTGGTTTCATGGGAGACAATCTTTCCAACAACTGGGGGTGGGGGTTTTCAGGATGACTCAAATGCATTACCTTTACCTCAGATCATCAGACATCAGACTCTCCTGAGGAGTGAACAATCTAGATCCCTCACCCACGGAGTTTACAGTGGGGTTCGTGCTCCTATGAGAATTCAATGGCCCCCCTGATCTAACAGTGGGTGAGGCTCAGGCAGTGATGTGAGAGATGGGGAGTGGCTGTAAATACAGACGACGCTTCACTTGCTCACCCCTCACCTCCCACTGTGCAGCCCAGGGAAGGAGGGAGTTAGGGTGCTCCTAACAGGCCAAGACCAATACCAGCCCAAAACCTGGGGGTTGGGGACTGTAGATCTAATGCATTGAGAGACTCTATCACATGATTGATACCCCAAAACTTGCAATAATGGAACAGAACTTGGTTTAATTCCTAGAAGGTTGTGAGAATAGTTCCAAGTTAAATCGAAATTGAGCTTCTTATTAACTTCAAGTCATACTACTCATATGTAATTCATCAGTATAAGTGGGTGAAATCAGTTAGGAATAGTAATGCAGATATTTTAGATAGATTAATAGACATAGGTGTTGAGGATGACGCTGTTCTTTGGAATTTTCTCAACCTCTTGGCACAGATGTCAGCGAGTAACAATGCCCTTTTCAATGTCTTTGGATTTTCATTATTACAGGGATTTGATCCAACATAATTGTCCCTATGTAAGCGGCTTAAGAAATACACATGCTCTGTGTGTGTGTGTGTGATTGTATGTGGTGCTAGGCTATGCATAGATGTATATATGTACGTGTATCTATAAAACAAAATTCAGACTAAAAGAAAAACAACTACAATTTTTTTTTTTTTTGCAGATTTGGCCAGGGGCCAGGTTTGAACCCACCACCTCTGGTATATTGGGCCAGTGCCCTACTCCTTTGAGCCACAGGCACCGCCCCTGGAATAGTTACTATTGATTTTATTCCTTTTTCTGGTCCCTTGCTACATCGTTTTAAACCTGAAAAGACTTAATCATATCACCTATTTTGAAGGAAAATAGCAAGTGAATAGAAACACCTTGATCTAAGCAGACCCTGTATCAGGAGAGTGTGATGGTTTGAGAATGTGCTTCGGTAGGGGAGTAATTCACTCAGGTCAATGCCATATGCTAATTTCATCTCCCTCTCTGCTTTAATAACCTTTACGTAGTAGTAAATTGGAGTCTGGGGGAAGAAAACAAAGACAGAAAATCCTTAGGAGTAACAAAAACATTGCTAAGTTATAACATCTGGACTTGATCACTGCAACCCTGACATCAGGATGCGGCCCAGATGTTAGCTACAGGAACCTTCTAATGTTTGGGTTAGAAGCTTTGGAAATGTGGACTTTTCCTTTTATTTGCAAAATCCTTTTTGCAAAAATCTAGGCAAACATAACATGGTAGGGATATAAGTCTACCAAATATTTAGGAGACTAGCTTTGGGATTAGAGGTGTCTTCATCTCCTTGGCAGGTTTTTTGTTTGTTTGTTTGTTTGTTTTTGGCCTAGGCTGGGTTTGAACCTGCCACCTCCAGCATATGGGACCAGTGCCCTACTCCTTTGAGCCACAGGCACCACCCATCTTCATCTCCTTGGAATGTTGTGGTCACCTCAACGAATGACATTGTTAATTATATTAAAGTCAAGGATGAGTTCTGACTATCTATATGTCTGCTGACTTAAATACTCAGCAAATAGTTTTTGAATATATGAATGAAAGGATGGACGAAAAAAAGAACAGAGATTTGGAGGTTGAAAATACAATTTCCACTTTAGCAAGGGAGATTACTTCCAATTTCCTGGCCTGGACTTGTCATTTTTCACTTTCTCTGTATCCTTTATCAGGGTTCGTGATGTTCTCTTCCCTTCTAATTTTGCCTCAATTTATTAACACGGTACCATCCCTGCTGCTGTCAAGATCCTTTCTAGGCAATTCTAGGGACAACTTCTTTTTTTTTACAGTTTTGGCCAGGGCCAGGCTTGAACTTGCCACCCTTGGTATGTGGGGCCAGCGCTCTACTCCTTGAGCCACAGGTGCTGCCCCAGGGACAGCTTCTTTATAGCGCCATTATCGTCCATGGTCACCACTGTAGCACTTGGTAGAGTCTCTAACAAGTAGGAAAGAATGTTTTCTTTCTTGAGAGCAGAACCTGTGTCCTATACCTTTTGCTGTAAGACAGCATAGTAACCAACAAATTGAAGTAACCAACTACAAAGAAGCACACAATGTATTTGGGTCTGGAGGAAATTTAGAGATAGTATAGTTTGAGGATTATATAGGCTATAGACTTATTTAAGTTTGCAAGAGCTCATTTAGTCCTAGAGTGGGGTTTACAAGATGGACCTCTCGATTCATGATTTTTCAACTGAATGCATGAAATGAATATATGACAAAAAAATCCTAAAGGTTTATAAGTGATCACATGGACAGTACTTAGAACTACATAACTCAAGCTTTCACAATTCCTAAGAACTCAAATTAGCTTTTATGTGGACTAAATTATTGCAAGAACTATGGTTTCTCTTGCTACCAATTTCTAAAGTGGTCTAATTAGTCAAGACACAGGAACAGGCTCTTTGGAGACAGCCACAGCTGCCTTGGAGCAAAATGACCACCAGTAACACACGATCCGCTGGTCCTCTTTTTTTATTTGCAATCTGTGCACTGGCTTGTTTGTAGGGAAGATAGGATTAAAGACCCATCCCAAACCTCTACAGCACAGCTATCAAGATGCCTCAAATAGTTGTCCATGGTGGTCACAACTTATATCCTAAAATTAAGTTCTTTACTAGAATTTTCTACCTAATTTTGTCATGCAGTTCCCAGGACCAAATAGGCTTATCTAAAAAAAAAATTAAAAAAAAAAAAAAAGGCATTGTTCATTCAAGAAGTGAATAGCATTACAGCTATTGGTAGGAATCTTGTGTAATATAATCTATTTTATATGTTTCAGTCATCACGAGAATGTATGATCTGGTAAAAATGCAGACTGCTGAATAATATTTGTTTTACTTAGCATTAAAAATTGTTTAGTGGAATGTCCTGGTTATAATAGAAGTGTTAACTCGATTCGGGATGTGTTATTGACTTCATGTCAGCTACTAGAAAAGGGGAAAAAAAAAAAAGCTATCAAGGCTGTGGGAAAGCATCATCTGAAGGTAGAATGTTCTAATCCTAACCAGCTGTCCTTGCTACAGTGCATGGGAACTTAATAGCAAACTCTCTCCTTGTCTCTCATAATGTGTTTAGTCAGGAGCAAGCTTTGTGCACATTTCCCCAAAGCAATGAGAAAGCTGTTTCCTAGCTACAAAAGGGCCTAAGGAAACACAAGAGGAAAATCATCAAAAGCCAACTTGAAATAAAATAGATGTACATATAAAAAACAGACTTCTCCAAGGCCATTAAGTGGCAGGGGGCCATAATTAAGTAATTACTTAAGCACAGCCAGTTTCGATCCACTTACACAGTTTTAGAGTGGCGACTATTGCAAATGGAATCACCCAGCAAATCACAAGAGCAAGGGTGATGGAAGCAAAACATTCCAGTACCTGAAGATTAATGGCCTCAGCGTCACACTCAGAACTCTTCAGATCTCCCGAATGCCCCTCCTTCACATTTTTCTGTAGGGCCTGACAAATTATAAATCCTCAACTTCACAAAGGAGGCTATAGCTTGACTTTGAGTCTCTTGAAGTAACAGATCAAGGGAACGCAGAGAAGTATGGGAAAGAAATAGCATTTTTACCATTTGTTTAAGAAAATGGGCTCGGAGAAAAATACAAAGATAGGAGAGAATATAGATTTGTGTTTCTAAAAATAGTTACCCATCTATTTCCCCATGTATTTATAATACCTGCTTCCTGGTTTGTACTTAAGCTCTACAAGGTTATGGGACAATGTGGACTCGGGATTCAGGAGAACGGAGCTGACATCCAAACTTCAACTCTTACTGATTATGTGACTTTTGACTACTTACTTAAAAATATTTTGAACTTGAGTTTTCTCACTTATAAATGGGGAAAACCTTACCTGCTGTAAGTGACTGCCATAGCATTCAAGATCAATGACATATATCCACCGTGGGACACAGTATGCCCTCAGTAAAAATTAGCTTCTATTGCCTTCTATTTCATTTTCTGTTTATACAGGGTTCTGTGGTTTCCCCTAAGGGCAGGAGATAGTCTGTAAGTAGACTCTAGAACACTCAATTTCATTTTTCAAGTAAAGAAATAGAGCAAATAAAAAAGATTAAAAATTGCAATTATAAAATGTCCACTTAGTCACTCCAGTGGCACCTGGCATGAAAAATTTGGAATACAAAAGGCCTACAGCTACCCAAGGACCATCTACCATAAGAAGCTATGAATGCAAAATGCCCACAGATGATGCAGTGCTGGGTATTACAATGGACCACAATGATCTCAATGGAATGCAGTCAGAACATCTCAATTTTAGAAATTTTACAAACATGTGAGGAGAGTACTGTCTTCCCATTCCCTCTGGGCCTTGCAAGAATCTATGCAAGATGGACCCTAGAAGTTCATTCATTTTGTGATAAATCCCCTCTGGCTGTGAGGTGTGGGGAAGAAGAGTTTCATTATATTAATTTATGATTATTATCATTTAAAAACTAAAGATACTATGATCTTTAAAAATTTCATAAACCCATCACGCATCCTTCCCATCTGGTCTATTTAAATACAGGCTCATTTCTTCTGAGAAAGCAGTGGGGTTGCTGAGCTATTTGAACTGGTGTGGGTTATGCTGCATAAGAAAAAATATTGGTATGCCCTGCAGGTGCCTACTAGCACCAAACACAAGAGAAGGTTTTTTTCTGCTCAAGTAGATTCCCATCTAATTGGGTAGAGAAGGCTAACATGAAATAGCCGCAAAGAAATAATATAAATTGTAAAAGTATGTAATTAAACATAAACTTAAAAAAAAGTGGTACAAGATTTTAGACACAGGAACATTGGTAAGAATTGACATTGATCTAACATTACAAAAGCAGGAGAAATGGAGGATGGGTGGGATTTAGATTGAGGGGATCGTGCTACCTTTGTTGAAGAACAAGAGTGAAATACAGAGACGCAACAAACACACTGCTTCGGGGAGGCAACAGGTGTGACTAGTAAGTGTGGCCAGGTAACAGAGGATCTTTACAGAGTACTTCGAGTTGAGATGCCTGGAAATTATATCATCATAATGGTTTTTAAGCAAAAACGATGATAAAATGAAGAGGAATGAAGAGTTGAAGTGGCAGAGGCTGGAGTCACAGAAGAAAGGCTGGAAGATCTCGATTTTATTTAGGAAAGAACAATGACAGTGCCACAGCAGTGGGTGGGGGACTAGAAACAAATGAGCAGACACAGGGACATGCAGAAGGCACCAGGGACAGGAGGGGTCACAGACTCAGCGCAAGAGACGAGCAGGAGATAGGGTGGCCAGGACAAGATGGCGGACTCTGAGGAACAGATAAGGAGGCTGTGTCTCGGGATTGCCATTTTAACCAGATGTTACAAGATGCCCAACATCTCCTGGAAAATGTACAATAGACAGAGACAAAGAGTTAGAGTTTAGAAGTGAAGATAGGATAAGACAGAAGAAAGAAAGAGAGGAAGGGAGGGAAGGAGGTAGAGGGGAAGAGAGGAAGGGGAGAGAGGGAGGGAAGAAAAACTCAATGCATGCTGATAATTTATGTATATATAAATATATACATTTAAATTTAATATATATAAATTTTGTTTATATATTTGTTTATATTGCTTATAAATATTATTTATATATAAATTATTTTTGCTTTATATATAAATTTTGATAATAATATAAATATTTATAATAATATATAATAAATTATTAATATATAATTATTATATAATATAACATATAAATTATTATTAAAATGTATATATGAATAACAATGATTTATATATAAACAATATTTATAAACAATAATTAACAATAATTTATATATATAAATTAACAACACAGAAGAAAGAATATAATCTGGAAATAATTTATGAAAGAGCAATATATGTGATTGCACAAAGGAAGGGTTACTGATTCGAATAGCTTCTTAATCAATAGTATTCTGATTAATTCAGAAGGAATGTGAAGTAGATGTTTCCCTCAAAGCCTCAGCTTCCCTGTACCTGTTTTATCTTTTAGTTGGTTCTATACAAGATGCCCTTGGATGTATTAATATATAACATTGATATATGCATTTTTGGCATTTGGCAATTTGTGTATATGGATTTGGTTTATTTATTTATTTATTTTGCAATTTTTAGCAGGGGCCGAGTTTGAACCCACCACCCCTGGAATATGGGGCTGGCGCCCTCCTCCTTGAGCCACAGGCACTGCCCTTTTGGTTTAAACACTCGTCCTCTGATTACCTCATTCAAATTAAAGGTTTGTGTGTCAGGCCCTGTTCTAGGTATCAGGAATATTGGTATTGAGAGAACATGGCACAGTGCTGAGCTCCTGGCCTCACAGAACTTACACTCTAGGGGGAGAGAGAGACAAAATATACAACACATGTAACATATTAGAATAAACGGATTGTGATTGGTTGAGAGGAAAATTCCATTTGAATACATAGATTGTGATTGGTTGAGAGGAGAATGCTATTTGAATACAGTGATTAGAATGGCTGAGAGAACATTTTAGCAGAGATCTGAGTGAAGAGAGGGAAGCCCCATGTCTTTCTGGGAAATTAATTTTTCAGGATGAAGGAAAAGCAATTTCTAGGAACACCAAAGATCTAGAGCTAATGGAATGGAGTGAACTGGGGGAAGGGCAGAAAAAGGTGAGGTAGGGGAGCGGGCAGGCCCCGGGCCTGGTGACAACGACTTCTTGGTCCTAGACGGGAGTTCGCTGTGTGAGGAAAGGTATTGGAGCGTTTTGAGTTGAGGAGTGATTTATGTTTATCAATATCACTCTGGTCACCAAGTTTCCAATCAATTATAAGAAGTGGGGCAAAAATGAAATGAGGGAGCCCAGTTAAGAAGCAACTGTAAGAATACAAGTGCAAGATGACGGTTGATTGGCCCAGGGTGGCGGCAGTGACTGCGGTGACAAGTGGTCAGATTCTGGATGCAAGTGTTTCATTACATAAGTTATTATGATGTTGTTATCTCGGAATAACAGTTTTGTTTTTTGCTTTTTCTAATTCTCAGCTAGACTCTGCTCCCATTTTTTCATCCTCAGCATTTATATCAGCAGCATTTATACCCAAGTACAGGCTCCAAATAGGCATAGGAGTTAATGAACTTTACGTTTATTATCCCCTTTAAATAGATAATTAGTTACATTTTAGCTTGGCCTGTATAAGAAACCACGTTCATAAAGAAACAAACATTATTTATTACCTACAAAGTTCATTCCAAATCTTATTCATCTATTCTTTGCTTAATTCTATTAATAATTTTAAAACTCTTGATCATATCTTTACATATATACACATTTGTACACGTATATGTATAGAAATATATATGTATACTCTTATGTATGTGTATAAGCTCATGTGTATATACCCACATAATGTCCATATGCAATTTTAAATTGTATATACAGGCCATGCTGTATATACATTAATATGTATTTACAGGCCTGTATATACAATTAATATGCATATATAAATGTATAGATGTAAATATATAAATTTGACTTTGCTAGTATCTGGTTATCTATGCCATTTACATTTTTATGCTTTTTACATAAATGTTCTGTGACTTAAATAGTATTTGAAAAATTCTCTTTTCTATATTGGGTATTCTATTATACCATTGGTGGGTGTGAAATAACATTTGGTCACAGAAGATGTCCTTACCTCAGACTATGAAATTCCATCTTGAGATGTATTACTTAACCTCAGAGAAATTTCTACACATGTAGACACAGTGATATAACCAATAATGTTCATAACAGCAGGTGCTTACATTAGCAGATAATTGGAAACAACTTCAATACCTTATAACAGGAAAAGGAACAAGCAAATCATGGCGTCTTCATATGTGAGCAGCAAGAATAAATGAACTTTATGTCTGAGTATAAGTAAGTTTCAAAAATATAATTCTGAGCAAATGGAGTCACAGAAGGATATTTGTAATATGGTGCCACTTGAAACTTTCAAACGGGTAAAATAACAACCAATAATATTTTGGGATACTTAAAAGTGTAATGAGTATAAAACGGGTCTGAGACTGGTTAAACACCAAGTTCAGGACTGCCGAATTTCAGGGGAGTTGGAGGAGAGGGAGGGAGGGAAATGTGATCCAGAAGGGTTACACAGAGGGCTTTAACACTAATGGCAATGTTTTCTTAATTAAGTTAGTGGTAGATAGATGAGTATCTTGTATGTCTAAAATACTTTTTAAAAATATGACTGCTATTATTTAACTGATAACTTATACAACCTTACTTTTTTTGAGAAAAGCTTTTTTGGGAAGCAAAGATCATTTCAAATGTTACCCAAAATACATCAATCAAAAAAAACAACATGTTATGAAAACAGTGACTTAAGCCACATGAGATGCTGGGATCGGGTGTTGGGCGTACAGCTGCACGGCCCATTAGCTACAGCGACATCACCTCCATTTGACAAAAGCAATTAGTAGGTACTTCAGTTTTCAAAGGGAACAAAGATTACCTACTCTTAAAAGGTTATTAAAAGCACTTGGCTTTTGACCCATGGAACTCAATTTGTCGACGGTATAGATCAACTTTTTCCTCCAATAATAAAAGTTGTCAAATGCTATTTTCCCAAGCTCCATTTACAAGCAGAGATATCAGGTGTGTTATTATGATTAAAGAACAGGCATTTTTGTTTTGCTAAGAGAGGGAGAGTTCAAATCATGGTCTTTCGTTGATGCAAATTAGTTTAAGTTTCATGAGGGAGAGATATAGGGAACAAGGAAAAAAAAGCCCGGACACACAGGGGCAAATTCCCCATTATGAGCTTATCAAACTCAACATTTCGCTTTAAGTACAAAAATGGATGAAAGAATGTTGTAGACAACCACAAAGAAGGTTGAGAGTGAAGGTATGTGTGGGTAGGTGGTGGAGATTAATGAAGACAGAGGGCCAAGAAGGTTCAGGAAGGGAATACTTTATGCAGCAAAGTGGGAGTCAGGCTCAGGGTCACAGAAATAAAAACACATTCTATGAACTGGCCTCACAAGAATGGGATCTTGGAATGTGTGTGGTGGTGGCTGAAAAAAGTGGGTGTCCAATCTGTCTGACACATTTGTCATAGTCTCCCAGACAGCAGAAGATGGTTCGCCTTCACCTCCCTAGAAATGCCCTTCTTTTATAGACTACGCTTTCTCCCTCATTTCCTTCCTTCATTCCTACATGAAATATTTTAACTTAAATTAAATGTTTATTTTTTTCCCCCACACTTGTCTCTGATATATGGGCGAACCTTTGGGTAAACACAGGGTGCCTGGTCAGGGACGGTTTTTATCATCTTAAATGGTGCAGGGGGCATTTATACAATAGATTTTCAGGTACTATTTGACATAATTTTTCTGGAGTTTACCCTCTGTTTATCCTTAGTTGTGCAATGATTATACTGTGCCAAAGAGCTTTGGCTAGAAACACAGTTGAGTTCTAAGTCATCAATTTATACAAATTATCTACTGTAGGACTGAAGGAAACTTTTCTCTTTCTCTCTTTCTTTAGCCAATAAAAAAGAAGAAAAAGAAATTACTATGCACAAACTGTTGTATATAAATTGGAATTAGCTGCTGAACATACATGTCATAAATTTACGATATCCTAAGTGTAAAATGTCCAGTGTTATCCTCATGACATTGATACATGTGCCATCTGTTTACAAAAGACATGAGCGAGGCAAGTGCACTGGAACTTCTCTGTCATCCGTGCACTTTTCTCCTACCCAGAGTTCATGGCTGCGGGCATGTTTTCTGTGATTTTTGGTTGAACGTGGTCTGTTGGCCTCCACGTTAAAGAAAGAGCCTTAGTTTCTCCCTTTGAGTTTGTGGCACGTTACCTTACCAGGGAGTAAGGGTAAAGGTAAGCCAGTAAGTTCACTGGCTCTTAAATAAGCCCCTGCGTACTTCCAGTACAATGAATAACTCTTAGAATATTAAAATCAGCCCATGTGAAATAAAACTTCAGAAGGCCCCTATAACAGTTTGACAAGGCCTGATCACTAACGCCCACGTGGCTGCGTTTGGTCTCGTCACCCTGCTACCCCACCCCCATTGGGTTATCATCTTTGTCCTGCCATGAGCTACGTGTGAGTCAACATGCATGTGCTAATTTCATTTGGCTGGAATTCGTGAAATGAAATTCTAGCTTCTTGTCCTAGCACAAAAGAAAGATGTTTCCATTGCAGCCTGAAATTGCATGCTCAGACTTGTTTTCATCAGTGAAAAATTGCAGTCCAAAGAAGGTCTTATCAGAGCTGAAAAACAAAACATTTGACAGCATGCTTTAGACCTGAAATGGGATTCATTTTTTTTTAAGTTGTATTTTAAATGTAACACACTGTAAAGGTAGATTAGGAATGCTCTTGCTCACCTAGTTTAGTTCCTTTTTTTTTTAGCCAGATGTTTATGTTGGTAGGAACCAATAACACTGTCTAGACCTCTGGGATAGAGTAATCAGGCTTGACTGAAAAACATTCAAAGGTCACACTTCACCTCTGCACCTACCACATCCTGCTATTCAAGACCAGATTAGAGATGATAGATCCTGATAAATGGAACCCCGCTGAATGCTGAGTCAGTAATTTGAGAATTGTCTACAAAAAGCTAACTATGTCACCAAAAATCTACCAGATAAAACAAAGTCTAGACACCATAAAACGTGCCGTTCCCCCGCACCCCCGACCACAGGCTGTCAACATCCAGAAGCTGCATTGTGACTTTTACACCAGTATCCTATAAATCAGAAATCGCCAATCTTTTATGAAAAAAAGTTCCTTGAAGTCACACAGTTCCCGAGGGGCGTCTGTGTGTGTGTATGTGTGTGTGTGTATCAATTGCTTAGACAAGCTCATTTAAATAAAGAACAGAGAGAGAAGTGTCATATTATGGTATCAGGGTGTTCACAGGTGTTTTTTAACTGGAAAATGATGGGGGAGTATCTTGGTAAATCATAACAACATTCTTCTCCCTCTCTCTTCACTTTCAGGTTGCCACTCTCAGGCTGTCACAGAACTTTCAATCTGGGACACTTGTGAAATACCCTCAGTGTAAGGAGTGGGTCAGTTACAGCCACAAACAGCAGACCTTTCCCCGGCACGCTGAAATAATTTATTTATTTGGGGGGGGCACTTTATCTCTATATAATAGCATTGGCTAATAATTTAGGCAAGTACATTATTTGGATGATATATAACTTAGCCAAATAATTTACTTGGCTAAATTATTGGCCAATGATATTCTGGAAAAAAAATTATTCTGTTATACCTGCATTTACCTTCACAGCACCCTTCCAGTTCTCTCTCTCTTTCATACACACACACACACTCTACTGTCACATTATTCTCATAGTGGCATAGAGGCTTTTCTTTGCAGTGATTCAAATGCTTTCGTTTTTGTTTTTGTTTTGTTTTTTTGAGACAGAGCCTCATGCTGTCACCCTGGATAGAGTGCTGTGGCATCACAGCTCACAGCAACCTCCAATTCCTATGCTCAAGCGAATCTCCTGCCTCAGCCTCCCAAGTAACTGGGACTACAGGCGCCCGCCACAACGCCTGGCCATTTTTGGTTGCAGCCTTCATTGTTGTTTGGTGGTCCCAGGCTGGATTCGAACCCGCCAGCGCAGGTGTACGTGGCTGGCGCCTTAGCCTGTTGAGCCACAGGTGCCGAGCCTCAAATGTTTTCATTTTTGTGGGCAACAGTGGAACAGCGATAATGGTGGCATTAAAGTTAAGAGTGTGTCAAGGAAGCTCTCACTTACCCAAATAATGTTCGTTAGGATACAGAACGGACATGATCCTGACAAGTAAACAGAAAGAAAAAAAACTAGTCATGGTGAAATAGTGCGGATATCCAATTGTTACCATCCACTTGGCCCAGTGGCAAATTCATAATGCTAAGAAGAGAAGGAGGCGGAGGATGACGAAGGGAGGGAAGAAAGAGGGAGATGGAGGGAGGGAGGGAGGCAAGTACTTTATGGTACACGTCAAATTGCGCCTGGAGTCCTGTTTTCTCTGTTGCTTACTTTCTCCTGCCAAATAGACTCAGGTCTATGGGAGTCCAGAGATAATTTTTAATTTGTCTTTGTGTTTTTCCCATCACTTAGCACAGAGTCTCACATAGTCAATTACACATCACTAATACCTAACTTGGAGTATAAAAGGGGATGCGTGTCCAGTGTACCCCCTTTGTTAGTCTTTGCTTTGGTAAGTGTTGTCTCTCTTTGACTGTGTGGTGGGTGAACAATGCCCCATCTGTGTCTGTGTCCCTTATTTGAACACAAAATGTTGAAACTTAGAACTTGGCATTATTGAATTTCCATCTCTCTACCTAGGAACATCAATAAACCATCGTTAACTATACTCTTTGGACCTTACGAGTAAAATCACCTCCAGGAGAAAGTGAGCCCATGATACTTAACACATGGTCAATATTCACTCAAACTTTGCTTTAACAAAAAAAAAAAAAATGTGAAAATTGGTTAAAGCAACAATATGAATTCATATCTCCCTTGATTTCTTCAATCTCTGCATGGGGCAGATGACAATTTATTTATTTATTTATTTTTGAGACAAGGCTTCAAGCTGTCGCCCTGGGTAGAGTGCTGTGGCATCACAGCTTGCAGCAACCTCTAACTCCTGGGCTCAAGCGATTCCCCTGCTTCCTCCTCCCAAGTAGCTGGAACTATAGGCACCTGCCACAATGCTGGCTATTTTTTGTTGGAGCCATCAGTTGTTTGGTGGGCCTGGGTTGGATTCGAACCCGCCAGCTCAGGTGTATGTGGCTGGTGCCTTAGCCCATTGAGGCACAGGTGCCGAGGAGGACAATTGATTTTTAAACTTTGGAACGCAATCTAGGATGACACTGATCTAAAATGGGCTCAAAGTTTTTGAAGTTTATGTTGTCATGGAGGTGTAGAATTGCTTCATTATTATTATTATTATTATTATTTTTAAATACATGTATTTTATTATTCTTCATTACATTATTTACCCCCCACCCCCCAGGGTAAGACAGAGTTTATTTACAGAAAAGAATACAGAAAACACTAAAGCTCCTGGTAGAGAGAGAGAATTCTGGTGGGGAGAGAGAAGCTCTCTCCGTTTCTCTCCCAGTCTTTCCCCATCTCCTCCTTTAGGCTTTTAATCTCAGGGTATATATAGGTGAATGGGTTCCTTGTCCAGGAAAGGAATGAACACAGTTCCTTCCACCAGGGGCAAGGTGAATGAATGTATCAATGAATGGATACAGTCCATTCATGGAATTGAGGCCTAGGAAATTCACAAGAAATTGACCTAGGCATAGGAAATGGGGGTTCTACATTTAGTCCTAAGTGTAAAGTGAAGGAGACACCAAGGCACAGGTGTCTCCT
>CAUYON010099187.1:0-18928 GCA_963573935.1 Arctocebus calabarensis
GAATGATTACATGAGAAGCCATTTGTAGAGATCTGTAAAGAATATCCAGCATAGGCTCAGCACCTGTGGCTCAACGGGCTAAGGCGCCAGCCACGTACACCTGAGCTGGCGGGTTCGAATCCAGCCAGGCCCGCCAAACAATGATGACTGCAACCAAAAAATGGCCAGGCATTGTGGCGGGCGCCTATGGTCCCAGCTACTTGGGAGGCAGAGGCAAGAGACCCGCTTGAGCCCTGGAATTGGAGGTTGCTGTGAGCTGTGATGCCACGGCACTCTATCCAGGGTGACAGCTTGAGGCTCTGTCTCAAAAAAAAAAAAAAGAGATAGAGTCTCACTTTATCGCCCTCAGTAGAGTGCTGTGACGTCACAGTTCACAGCACCCTCCAACTCTTGGGCTTAGGCGATTCTCTTGCCTCAGCCTCCCAAGTAGCTGGGACTACAGGTGCCCGCTACAACACCCAGCTGTTTTCTTCCTGCAGTTGTCATTGTTGTTTAGCTGGCCTGGGCTGGGTTCAAAACCGCCAGCCTTAGGGTATGTGGCTGGCGCCATAACCACTGTGCTGGAATTTTTTGTTTATGAGACAGGGTCAAAAACAAATTTTTTGGTTATTGCCCGGGCTGGTCTTGAACTCCTGAGCTTAAGCACTCCTTTTGCCTCACCCTCCCAAGTATCTAGGATTACAGGTGTGTGCCACCACAACCAGCAGGGTGTGGAATTCGAGATCAGCAAACCTTGCTGTTAACCGCAGTCCTTCCTTTTCCAGCAATGTAAAACTTGAATAAATTACCTAACGTGTCTGAGTTTCTCTCACCTTGCCTTTGTTATAAGGTGTTCCTGGAGAGGTTGTTGTAGGGACTAAACTAGATGACAAGTATAAAAGCCCTTTGTAAACTGAAGGTGCTTTAGAAACATAAGTTTTCCTCACTTTTGTGGTGGTATAGTTGCTCAGAAAATGAGAGTCCTGAGTTAATTATTATTTTATTTATTTCATAGTCATCTGTGGACACCTGTTGAAGGCCAAGCCTGTGCAGGACACTAGGAACAACTAGTGCCTGCCCTCATGTAGTTTGATCTGGTGATAGACAGATACGGGCACAGCACTCTGCTGTGTGTGATGTGGTTGGGGACACATTGAGAGAGTCCTTCCCAGAGAATAAGTATTGTGTTAGAGTCAGGCCTGGAAAAAGGAGAAGATAGCTGCGAGCTGGAGATGTAGGAGGCTACAGAAGGATCTGAGAGAGCAGTGTTTGGGGGACTCCTCAGGACAGCCTTATGTACCCAGGTCAGGAAACAAAATGGGGCAGCAGGTGACCAGAGCTGAAGTAATAGCCTGGAATCTTGAGTGCAGTGCACATGGCAGGCTTTGCTGTCAGACAAGAGTACTAGGGGAAAAGTGTAAGGAGGTACACATGCATATTTGCTTGAAATCATGGGACTTTTTATTGTCCACTTCATTATTTAAAGGTAAGAAGAAATGTAAATAATATCTAAATGGTAGAAAATGAATGCGATTTCATCCCTGTTGCTTGTCTCACTATAAAGGAGAAATTGATAACCACATGGAAGAACCTTCTAGGTGTTCTCTGAGGGTTATATGCACAGGCTTTTTTTTTTTTTTGGTAGAGACAGAGTCTCATTTTATCGCCCTCACTAGAGTGCTTTGGACTCTCACACACCTCATAGCAACCTCCAACTCCAGGGCTTAGGCAATTCTCTTGCCTCAGCCTCCCCAGTAGCTGGGACTACAGGTGCCCGCCACAACACCTGGCTATCTTTTTGTTGCAGTTTGGCTGGGGCCGGGTTTGAACCTTCCACCCTCGGTATATGGGGCTGGCACCCTACTCACTGAGCCACAGGCGCCACCCTATGCACAGGCTTTTTAAACATGGGGTATGTTGTCACTGCAGCTTGGATTTTTCATTTATCATCCAGGATAATTTCTTTTCAATACCTAGAATCTACCTCAATAACGTTAAAGGCTGCATAGTAGTCTATGGTTTGAATGTGGTGTTGTATTTAGCTCAACCCCATTGATAGACACATGGATTGTTCCTCATCTGTTAGTATTAAACAGCGCTATACAGTTTGACCACATATCCTCACATGTGTGTGAATATTTCTCTAGGCAAGATTTCTAGCAGGGGAATTGCTGGGACCCTATTTAGAAAGGTGACTGCTGCCATAGTAGAAAGGGATTTGGAAGAGGGAAGGTACAGAAGCAGGAAAAATAGTCAGTAGTTGAAGGCAGTAATGCTTACCTTTTAAGTAGCAGAGGCTGAGTCCCTCCATCACCAGCTCCCTTTCCTGGTTAGAGTCCTCCCAGCCAATAGAGGGACTTCACACAAACACAGTTCCATGGGTTTGGGATTATTTGACCAGAGCCTTCTTCAGAGGAGAGGTTGGAGTGATTCATTCATCCACCACTCACTTGGGGCTGCTAATTTTGAAGGCAATTGTTCTCTATCCTGTTCCAGACGCCATAAAGCCCCATGTCTCAGCTGGTTCTGAGGAGTCCGTTTGTTCAGCTCCCTGCCAGGTTTCCAACTGGTGAAATGTGCAGGAGATTAACACCTCCTCTGCCATTTATTCCAGCTGACCATAACTGCCAGCCGAGGGATCTCTGCAGTTGCCTCTGGCAGCCATAACTGCTGAATCCTCTCGCAGCTGCTCTGGGGATGCAGAAGAGCACCTTTCCTTCCAGGACCAGTTTTCAAGAGCAGGAGGGGGAAATATATCCTCCAGAATATATTCTTGAGTGGTTTGGGCCCTTTGAAGTTGGCCCTGGGAGCCACACACTTGGGTCTGAGCCGCCAGTGGCTTATCATATCAACCTTCAGAGGTTCCTCCTGAAGTTGGATTTATGGAGGTCAAATGGATTCCACCTGGGAAGGGCTTCCGCTTTAACTGGAGACATTGGGAGATGGCTGCGTATCTTCCAGGGGGAGGCAGTTGTGGCACTGAGAAGTCCTTTCTCTACTTCCCCACCGGCCCACCAAGTCCTTTGTAAGAGGAGTGGGGGGAAGAGGAGACCGCCTGCAGCCTCCTGCTCACATTCCTAGACACAGACTCACTGGGCCGCCCGCAGCCTCTGGAACAGCAGAGCTGTGTGAAATGTCAAGAGGAGTTATGCTCATGGGCTCCCTGGCCCCAGTTTCTTTGTGGCTTTCATTTTCTTCCATCCATACTGTGTTCATCAGATGGAAATCAAAGGGTGCAATTAGAAGATAATTTGCTTGTTCCAGACTTATTTGGGGGCCTCCTCCTTCCCGATGTAATTTTAGGGAACATAATAGATTTTTGTTGAGAAATGGTTGACTCTGTGTCTGGAAGAAAGAGAGCTCCCAGCTCTCCAGCTAGACAGCCCTTTCATTAAGTATCCTGTGTTGTTTCCCCTTCTACCCCACCTCCTTTGTGGCTCTATGTCGCCTCCAGACCTGGATCCTGATCCTCTCAGGGCCAGCTCAAGAGATTTAAACTCACCTTGGGACTCAAGGAAACAGGGAACTCTTGGGAACCTCATAGGGCTAAAAAATATTGAAGCTGGAAGCTATTTAGAGACCTAAGCAAGGCCCAGATGGTGTCACCAACTTGCTAAAGGCCATGTAGCTAGCCCATAATAGTTGTAACAATAGTCCTAATGGTATTAACAGCTAACATTTATCAACCCTTAATGTGTTCCAGACTCTGTGCCAAGGGCTTACATACAATGCATTGTCGCATTGAAACCCAGACTTTCTGGCTCTGGGCCCAGACTGAGCTCCAGTATAACAAGGTAGAGAGCAGTCTATACTGTCTAGTCTGGGTTTGAATTCTGGCTTTGCTTCTCATTTACACAGCTGGGTAACCTCAAGAACGCTATTTAACCTCTCTGTACCTCAGTTCCTTCATCTGTAAAAGAGGGAAATTGTAGCATTGTGAACAGTGTGGATTAAAATTCATTCATACACATAGCGCTGTAACCAGTGCTCAGTGCAAGATGAATGCCCCTCCAGTGCACCCTCCTCCCCACCCTGCTGCCTCTGTGGCTGGCAAGTGGTGTCTGTGTGGTAGTAGATAGATACGGCTGTCAAGAGCTATTTTTCACTATTAGAGTCACTCAACAGAGCAGTTGAGAGCTCTGTGGCCCTAGAACAGGGGTCAGCAAACTATTGCCCATTGCCTGGGTTTATTACAGCTTGAGATTTTTACCTTTTTCTTTTTTTTTGAGACAGTCTCACTATGTCTCCCTTGGTAGAGTGCAGTGGCGTCCATAGCTCACAGCAACCTCAAACTCTTGGCCTTAAGCGATTCTCTTGCCCCAGCCTCTTGAGTAGCTGGGACTACAGGTGTCTGCCACAACTCCCGGCTATTATGTTTTGGTTGCAGTTGTTGTTTAGCAGTCCTGGGCTGGGCTTGAACCCACCAGCCTCAGTGTATGTGGCTGGCGCCCTATTTACTGAGCTACAACACCAAGCCAATTTTTACGTTTTTTAATGGTTAGGTGTAAAAAGCAAAAGGATATTTCTGTGATACACAAAAATGATATGAAATTCAAATATCAGTTTTCATAAATAAGACTTTATTGAAACATAGCCATGTCTAGTTATTTTTATTTATTTATTTATTTTTATTTTATTTTTTGAGACAGAGCCTCAAGCCGTCACCCTGGATAGAGTGCCTTGGCATCACAGCTCACAGCAACCTCCAACTCCTGGACTCAAGCGAGTCTCTTGTCTACACCTCCCAAGTAGCTGGGCCTACAGGCGCCTGCCACAAAACCCAGCCATTTCTTGGTTGCAGCTGTCATTGTTGTTTGGCAGGCCCGGGCTGGATTCGAACCCGCCAGCTCAGGTGTATGTGGCTAGTACCTTAGCCTGTTGAGCCACAGGCGCCAAGTCAAGTTTTATTTTTATTTATTTATTTATTTTGAGGCAGAGTCTCAGGCTGTCAGCCTGGGTAGAGTGCCCTGGTGTCATAGCTCACAGCAACCTTGAACTCTTGAGCTAGAGCAATCCTCTTGCCTCACCTTTTCTATTTTTTTTTTTTTTTCACCTTTTCTATTTTTAATAGAGGTGAGATCTCACTTTTCTCAAGCTGGTCTTGAAATTATCAGCTCAAGCTATCCACCTGCCTCGGCCTCCCAGAGTGCTAGGATTACAGACGTGAGCCACCATGCCCAGCCTATTTTATTTATTTATTTAGACAGAGTCTCACTTTGTCACCCTTGATAGTGTGCCATGGCATCACAGCTCACAACAACCTCAACCTCTCTTGCCTCAGCCTCCTGAATAACTGGGATTACAGGGCCAGCCACAACACCCCGCTATTTTTAGAAATGGGGTCTCGCTCTGACTCAGGCTGGTCTCAAAGCTGGGAGCTCAGGCAGTCCACCCACCTCGGCCTCCCAGAGTGTTAGGATTACAGGCAGTCTATTTATTTATTTTTAAAAACAGAATCTAGGCTCGACGCCTGTGGCTCAATGGGTTAAGACGTCAGCCACGTACACCTGAGCTGGCGGGTTCGAATCCAGCCTGGGCCTGCCAAAAACAACAATGACGGCTGCAACCAAAAAATGGCCGGGTGTTGTGGCGAGCGCCTGTAGTCCCAACTACTTGGGAGGCGGAGGCAAGAGACTCTCTTGAGTCCAGGAATTGGAGGTTGCTGTGAGCTGTGATGCCATGGGACTCTATCCAGGGTGACAGCTTGAGGCTCTGTCTCAAAAAATAAAAACAGAATCTAGAGTGCTGTGGTGTCATAGCTGATAGCAACTTCAAACTCTTAGGCTCAAGTGATCCTCTTGCTTCAGCCTCTCAAATAGCTGGGAGTACAGGAGCACAATGCCCAGCAATTTTTTTTTTTCTTGAGACAGTTTCCAACTGTCACCTTGGGTAGAGTGCTATGGTGTCATGGCTCACAGCGACCTCCAACTCTTGGGCTCAGGTGATCCTCTTGCCTCAGTTTTTTATTTGTTTGGTTGGTTTTTTGCAGTTTTTGGCTGGGGCTGGGTTTGAACCCACCATCTCCAGCATATGGGCCAGCGCCCTGCTCATTTGAGCCACAGGTGCTGCCTGTTTGTTTTTAGTAGAGACCGGGTCTCAATTTTTTGCTGAGGCTGGTCTTGAACTCGTGAGCTCGAGTAATTCACCCACCTAAGCCTCCCAAAGTGCTAGGATTACAGGCATGAGCCACTGCACCCAGCCTGGCTATTTTTAAAATATTTTTTGGAGTTGGGGTCTTGCTCATGCTCAGGCTGGTCTGGAACTTCTGAGCTCTGGCAGTCCACCCACCTCAGCCTACCAGCATGCTAGGATTACAGACCTGAGCCACTGCACCTAGCCTAATTTTTTTTTTTTTTTTTTTTTTAAGACAGAGTCTCACTATGTCATCCTCGGCAGAGTGCTGTGGAGTCACAGCTCACAGCAGCCTCAAACTCTTGGGCTTCAGCAGTTTTCTTGCCTCAGTCTCCCAAGTAGTTAGGACTATAGGCACCCGGCTTTTTTGGTTGTAGTTGTCATTGTTGTTTGGCAGGCCTGGACTGGGTTCAAACTCGCCAGCTCTGGTATGCGTGGCTGGCACCCTAGCCGCTGAGCTACAGACGCCTAGCCTAATTTTTCTATTTTTAGTAGAGATAGGTCTCACTCTTGCTCAGAATGATCTCTTAACTGCTAAGCTTAAGCAATCCTCCTGCCTTGGCTTCCCAGAGGGCTAGGATTACAGACCTGAGCCACTGCACCCAGCCTGTTTATATTTTATATATGACTGTGTTTCCATTATAATGGCACAGTAGCTGTGACAGTCTGTATGGTTTACAGAGTCTAAGATATTTACTTTCTGGCACTTTATAAGAAATGTGTGCTGACCTCTGTTGTAAAGTCATGTGGACTGGGTTTGAAACCCAGCCTCACTACTTATCAGATGTTTATCTTCAGGCTAGTGACATAACCCTTCTGAATCTGTTTCCTCATCTGTTACATAGGGTTGATAACGTTGACCTGATACTCTTAAGGGTATATATACTTAATATACATACTTACATATATTTAAGTATGATAGATAATAGGTGCTCAGCACTTCTTAAGGCCTGGAACATACTGAGTGCTCAATAAATGGTAGCTTATGCAAGCCCATTCTCTCTTATTTATCACATTCATTTTGTCCCTGTACTCCTTTGGAGGAATGGAAAAAGGCTGTCTAATAACCCATCCATTGTCACAAACTTTCTCACCATGAGAAATAGCAGCTTCAGGGGGACTTCTGGCTCTTTATAGTAGAGAAGCAAGTGTGCCTGGTTAGAGACAGACAAATGGTATCATGGCCCCAAGTCCAATAATGAGACCAGTTAATACTCTGGGCCTTGTTTCCTCATCTGCAACACAGCTCTGCCCTGGAATGGAAGTGGCACATTGGCCAGCTTTTGGGATTGTCCCCAGGCCAAGCAGAGACAGCGAATGAATGGGAGCCCTAGTGCCAGGACAGAGCAGATGCCAGCCTGCTTCTGAACTTGGTTCTTCTGCCAGAGAGGTGCGTGGCTCTGCCTGGTTCTGAGATCCCATGCTTTTTTTACCTCCAAGCAGATTTACTACCCGTTAGGCAGCTCCTCCATCTGGGGACATTTGAAGTCTGATGAACTCGCCATCTCTCCTGTCCTGTCCTGCCCTTCACTGAGCTCAGGGATGGACGCTCAGCCAGTCCCAGTTATTGTCTGCAGCGGCTGCCTACAGCCTCGCTTCAGCCTGGCTCCACCCCTTGCCTGTAAGGTCTGTTTCCTAACAGCTGCTCCAACCACACACCTCGGTTCCACGGGAGCCCCTCCTCTTCCTCCCTCCCTCCCTCTCTCAGGGGTGGGACTGAAGAAGAAGGCTAACTTGACAGCAGCGCTTCTTTCTTGGCTAGTCACCGGCCCCTACCCAAGAATGCCTGTGTATGTGTAGCCTCTGCAGAGAGGTCATTCTTTCGGAGTCCAGAGGGGCCGCCTGATCTTCTGAGAACTCAGGAAGAGCTGTCTCAGCCATGAGCCCCTGCAGGAATCTGCTGGGGGGCAAGTGGCCTGGAGTCCTTACTCTCCTTCAGCTGCTCCAGAGGGAGAGGTGAGCGTGAGCAGGCAGCCCGCAGCAGCCGGAGGTGCCGGGAGCCCTGGGCCTCGGGCCTGTCATGGTGGCTGTCTGCCGTCAGCTTGAGGCACTCCCCAACAGGTTTGCAGCTGAGCCTGTTTGTCTGGTGTGGGAAGAAGATGGGGAGTTACTTATCAGTCCCAGCTTACTTCACCTCCAGAGACCCCTTTCGGTGAGTTGGTCTCCAAGTCCCTTTCTCCATCTCTTTTCCTGGCTCCTAGTCCTTAGTGAAGGAGGAGCCTTCACTTATCCCTTAACCATCGGTTTACCCATGCAGAACCAGCCTGGCAAGGCACCACCATTATATCTGACAAATGGTGAGATGAGGGATATACCCAGAAGGAAGTTCTTGGGGAGCCCCAGCTCCCCTTCCTTCTCAGACACTCCTGGAAGAGCCCCTAAAAGATGCCACTGACCCACCCTGTTCTAGGTGTTACTGTTTCAGGGATGGGGGGTGGGGGTGGAGAGGAAGCACAAATAAGGTACTGTTCTTCTAGCTCTCACATGTCTTACCTGCAGGCCATGCTGCCTGCACAGGAATTTGTCCCAACAAGCAGGACAGGCAGGTTTTGCCAAATTGTAGGGCTGGCAAGGCCTGGGTGTGGATAGCCTGGTACATAGTAGGTGTCCTATAAACGCTTGTTCTCTTAATGGCAGGCACATTTGCCTCTGGACTTGAAGGGCTTCTGAGTTCCCAGATGAGTATAGTTGCTGGGGAAAGACCTTGGCAAGTGTTTTTGAGACTGCAACAATTGGCTTTGGTGTATACCTGAGCTGCTGGGCGGGCCCCCACACCCCTTGAGTACCGTCAGAGTTCTCTCTTTGGGTTTCTCAGAGGGAGGTGTGGAAACTTTCTACCTCTGACCAGCCTTTCTTTGCTCACTGCCCCACCCCACCTCACATAGAAACTCCCCAGGGGGTTTTTGGCCCTCTGGGTCCCTTCTGAATGAAGCCATTCCTGGCTGGGGTGGGGCTTGTTTTCTTCCTTTGGGAGCAGCTTGTTGTTCCAAGGACTGCCTCCCCCTCACCAGTGGTCCTGGTCGACTTTTCCCTTCTGGCTTCCCCAACCTAGCTCCGCTCCATGCCCAGATCTTGCTGCTGGGATACTAGTCAGGTGGCCAGACCATGGGCAGAAAGGCAGAGTATCATGTGGTTTCACTGAATTACTGGAGCCTGGTAGAGTGGTGGGAAGTGTCTGGGTTGGGGGGAGGGGAAAGGGAGCTGGTCCTTAATGCTGACTCTACTAGGCATCCTGTGAGGTACTTTATCCTTTAATCTCTCAACAGCCTAAAGAGATTATGTATCCCCATTTTACAGATGAGGCAGCTAGCTTCAACAAGTTAATATGTGGGGTCTACTTGGATGGGTTTTTCTGTCTTTCTGAGTTTCTTTCAACCTTCAGGTGTCTGCAGCTCCCCCAGGGCCATTCTCAACCCTCAAAACCCTAGGTTTGCTTTCCTCCCTCAGGAGGGAGCATAAAAAGATAAGTTTGCCTGATATGTTGAAGGGGTGCTGAAGCTTTTCTGAAGAGCCGATGAGAATTGATACTGAGTTTATTATGGGGAAGGTTTTTCTATGTGGAATCAAGACACCAAAGGTTAAAGCAGCCATTTGTTCAGGTCCTCATTAATTGCTTTTACTCTTAATCCTGAAAAGGCAGCTTGAGGGAAGGGTTGTTTCTTCAGGAACCAGGAAGGTTGTACCTCTTTTAATCTTTGAAAGACAGGCCATAACTTCTCAGGAGCTGGAGCTAGAGCAGATAATGAACTATCAACCTGTACCTTGGAGAGTCAGGCCACCAATGCCACACAGGTCCTGCTGTCTTGTGTTGTTCTGCCCCAGCCTTTCTGGGGAACCATCCAAGCTCTGTTTGCCGGGGTACTAGACTCACTTTCCATACTCTCTCCTCCTTCCCCCAAGTAAGAGGCCACATTCCTAAAGCCACTTCTGAAGAGTTAGCTGGCCACTCATCTCTGTGCCCCAGGGGAGAGACCACCCTGGTCAAAAAGACTACTTCTACCTTTAGACCGACTTTTATTATGGGCATCCTCAAGGGAGCCTTTCTGACCAGGTGCCTACCTTCTCCCTTGGCATCAGTTTCCTCAGCAGAACATAGGAGCTGGACTTTCCAAGATTCTATGGAACAGATTAAGTCCTTGACCCCGGGCCTCTCTGGGAGTACAAAGTCCACAGGCTTTCTGGGGCTGTGGTTGCAAGGAAAGTGACGCAACCAGATTCCACGGGGACATGATCAGGCGTGACTGTGTGAGGGAGGGAAGAGGGAGCAGGGAAAGAAGAATATCATTTCTGTGCCGTACACCCCTGCCTAGCAGACATACTCAGCAGAGAGTGCACTGTCTTCCCTGCCCACGCCTCTAGAATGAGGGGTGAGATGTAATTAAAGGTGTGCTTCCAAGTAAGAAAACAACTCAAATTGAAATTTCCAAAAGAGGTAAATTAGGGAGTGAATTTTGTCTGACATATTTATTTTTGAGACAGAGTCTGACTTTGTTGCCTCGGTATAGTGCCGTGGCATCACAGCTCACAGCAACCTCCAGCTCTTGGGCTTAGGTGATTCTCTTGTCCCAGACTCTCGAGTAGCTGGGACTATAGGTGCCTGCCACAATGTCCAGCTATTTTTTTTATTGCAGGTTGGCCAGGACCAGGTTGGAACCTGCCACCCTCGGTATATGAGGCCGGCACCCTGCTCACTGAGCCACAGGCGCCATCCATGTATTAATTTCTTTTCTTTCTTTCTTTTTGAGACAGAGTCTCACTTTGTCACCCTCGATAGAGTGCTGTGGTGACACAGCAACTTCAAACTCTTGGGCTTAAAGTGATTCTCTTGACTCAGTCTCCCAAGTAACTAGAACTACAGGCAAGTCTGACATCTTTAAAGGATTTTTCTTTTTAAAGAGTTTTGCCTAATTTTTGCTTGGGTTTATATATTATCTCTTATAGAAAACAAGCACATCTTTGTACTTTAAAGTAGTCCATGTTTAAAAGGAAAAATTATCCTTTACCCTGCCCAGCTTAACAGTAACCTTAAACAGCTGCCTTAGGTCCTCTAAGACTCTTTTTCTCTTCATCTTAAAAATGAAGGACTTAGGCTCGGTGCCTGTGGCTCAAGTAGCTAAGGTGCCAGCCACATATACCTCAGCTGGCGGGTTCAAATCCAGCCCGGACCTGCCAAACAACAATGACCGCTGCAACCAAAAGATGGCCGGGCGTTGTGGCAGGCACCTGTAGTCCCAGCTGCTTGGGAGGCAGAAGACTCACTTGAGCCCAGGAATTGGAGGTTGCTGTGAGCTATGATGTCACAGCACTCTACCCAGGGTGACAGCTTGAGGCTCTGTCTTTAAAAAAAAAAAAGTGAAGGGCTCGGCGCCTGTAACTCAACAGGTTAAGGCGCCAGCCACGTACACCTGAGCTGGTGGGTTCGAATCCAGCCTGGGCCAGCCAATCAATAATGACAGCTGCAACCAAAAAATGGCCGGGCGTTGTGGCAGGCACCTATAGTCCCAGCTACTTGGGAGGCAGAGGCAAGAGACTTGCTTGAGCCCAGTAATTGGAGAGCTGTGAGCTGTGATGCCATGGCACTCTATCCCGGGTGACAGCTTGAGACTCTGTCTCAAAAAATAAAATAAAATAAAATAAAAGTGAAGGACTTAGATCAGGTGAATGGTTCCCAATTCCTGACAAACAAGCTCTTTTTCATTATTTTTCCAAATAATAGAGGCCCTATCTTTAACTGCTATACAACTGCACAAATTACTTGCAACTATGGGCTTTTGGTTGGAACTCAGTCAACATGCTCCAATAACACTTATTTCTTGCTGATCAGAGTTTTGATGTGTGTTGGGTTAATTTTTCTAAACAGAATAACAACATTATTTCATAATAATTATAGCTTAATGATAGACTGTTTCAATTTATAGAGTGTGCAAGAAGGAGAAGTAATAAAGGGATCTTTGGTGGTAAAAGACTGGGCTCTGATAGAAGCTCTGGGCCCTGGGGAGAGTTGGCATCCCCATTGCTCTCAGGGTGCCCTAGGGCTGTGGTGGAGGGAGCTTCCCTTTTTCCTGGCCCATTCTGAGTTCAGAGGCTAGGGGTTGGAAGTATCTTCTCTGCAACTGACTGCTCACTCAGGAAGATTAAGGATGAGCATCCGGCTAGGACTTAACAGGACAAGGGAGAGCTTGTTCTTCAACACATATAACTCTGCTGTAATAATGACTGTTTGGTTCCCTTACCTCATAAGGTTGAGTATTTAGTTATAAACATTTGGTCTGAAGAATTTGGGATGGCACCTGTGGCTCAAAGGAGTAGGGCGCCGGCCCCATATACTAGAGGTGGCGGGTTCAAACATGACTCGGGTCAAAAACTGCAAAAAAAAGTATTGGATGCGAGTGAGGACTGGGCCTGTGTCTTATCTCACTTGTCGTCTCCCAGCACTGCACTTTGCTTACATGTTCTTACACATCCTGGATATACAGCAGCTATCTCCTAATTGGTAGAAGTTGATAAGAATCAATTGATTTCTAAATGATTAGATACATAATTCATTCCAAGACCTTTCTTCTCAACTTACAAAAATCTGTTTGGTGGCGCCCATAGCTCTGTGGATAAGGTGCCAGCCACATACACTGAGCCTGATGGGTTCAAACCCAGCCCAGGCCTGCTAAACAACAATGGCAACTGCAACAAAAAAATAGCCAGGCAATGGCTTGGTGCCCGTAGCTCAGTGAGTATGGTGCCAGCCACATACACCAAAGCTGGCAGTTCAAGCCCCGCCTGGACCTGCTAAAACAACAATGACAGCTGCAACCAAAAAATAGCCAGGCATTGCCTGGCAGGCACCTCCCAGTTACTTGGGAGGCTGAGGCAAGAGAATCTCTTAGGCCCAAGAGTTTAAGGTTGCTGTGAGCTGTGATACCACAGCACTCTACCAAGGGTGACATAATGAGACTCTGTCTCAAAAAAAAAAACCAAAAATAGCCAGAGGGCTTGGCCCCCATAGCTCATTGGGGTATGGTGCCAGCCACATACACTGAGTGTGGCAGGTTTGAACCCAGCCCAGGCCACCTAAAACATCTGTGACAACTGCAATAAAAAATATTGCAGACGTTGTGGCAGGCGCCTGTAGTCCCAGCTACTTGGGAGGCTGAGGCAAGAGAATCACTTAAGCCTAAGAGTTTGAGGTTGTTGTGAGCTGTGATGTCAACTAGGGTGACACATTGAGACTCTGTCTCAAAAAAATATATATATATTTGGTTTTTGGAGGAGAAGTAGGTCTATATCTCTTGGGCATGGGGGAAAGAGGTCTGTCTACATTTGCCCTTGGTGTTCTCAAAGTGAAGAGAGAAAGAAATGAGTATTTAATGGGTACCAGCTGTGAGCCAGGCATTATGCAAGGCATTTGTACATAATTTAATTCTCACAACCCATGAGATTTTATCATCACCAGTGTACAAATGAGGAAACTGAGGCTCAGAGTCATGACGCAACACAGATATCAAATAGTAGAGAAGGAAGATGGACCCATGTCTGAACAGAGTTGTTTATGAAAATCTCAACTGATTTTTTTTTTTTTGCAGTTTTTGGCCAGGGCTGGGTTTGAACCCACCACCTTCGGCATATGGGACCGGCGCCCTACTTACTCCTTTGAGCCACAGGAGCTGCCCGATTTCTTTTTTTTTTTTTTTAATTCCTTAGGTTCTCTGCTGACTCAAAAGGCCTCAGTTTGGAGTGGATCTGAGTTGATCTGCTGAACTCACCACTTAGGTTCCTTTCACTTTGTATCTGCCCAGGCCCTATGTAATGTTTTAGAAGATAAGTGTTAGAGATTGCCATCATGTGCATACTCAGTGTGGTGGAGGGAGATTGTGATGACTGGCACCTCAGCCCTGGGTTCAAACCCAGCTTCCCCACTTCCCAGCTGGGTGCCCTTAGGCCTAAAACCAAGGCAGATTTTGACTTTTACTTGAAGCCTTCAAAAACTGAAAGCTGGATAAAAGTCTTGGCTTTGGAAAGAATGGATGGCCTCCAAGAATCTGAGGTGGGACATTTTTGAGTAACACCTTACATTTCCAGAGTGTGTTTTAGAATCCTTTCTTAAAAGGACAGCGACTACTAGGGAAGAGAACACTGGAATAATGAAAGAGGAGAATTAATTGTGCCATTTAACACTCAGTGTTTGGGTTAAAGGAGAAGCATCGTGAAGTTAACACTTAAAGGGTCTTGAGCTATATGGAAGTCTTCCTCCATATTTTTATAGATGAGAATCCTAAGGTTCAGCCGCTGAGATGTGCTATATCACCCTGGTGAGGTAGTCTGTCTCATGGTGTAGTACAGTGGAGATGGCTTACAGTGAAGAACACATAGGTTCGCATGCCAGCTCTATCACTATACATATTGGGCAGCTTTGAAAAATGACTTGACCTTTTTTTTTTTTTGGCCAGGGCTGGGTTTGAACCCGCCACCTCCGGCATATGAGGCCAGCGCCCTACTCCTTGAGCCACAGGTGCTACCCAAATGACTTGACTTTAACTCTGCTTTGCAATCTTCTAGTCTATAAAACAGGGCTAATCCTGCTTGGCGCCTGTGGCTCAACAGGCTAAGGCACCAGCCACGTACACCTGAGCTGGCGGGTTCAAATCCAGCCCAGGCCCACCAAACAACAATGGTGGCTGCAACCAAAAAATGGCCGGGTGTTGTGGCGGGCGCCTGTAGTCCCAGCTACTTGGGAGGTGGAGGCAAGAGACTCGCTTGAGCCCAGGAATTGGAGGTTGCTGTGAGCTGTGATGCCTCGGCACTCTCTCCAGGGTGACAGCTTGAGGCTCTGTCTCAAAAAAAAAAACAAAAACAAAAACAAAAAAACAGGGCTAATCCTACCACTTTGTGGAGTTGTGGTCAGGAATAGAGATAATGTAAGTAAGTGCCTCAAATAGGACCTGGAATATAGTTGGTGTTCAAGTAACAAGAGCTTTTTTTGTTTGTGTTTTGTTGAGACAGAGTCTCACTTGGTTACCCTTGGTAAAGTGCTGTGGCATCTTAGCTCATAGCAATCTCAAACTCTTTCTTTTTTCGAGGCAGAGCCTCAAGCTGTTACCCTGGATAGAGTGCAGTGGCATCACAGCTCACAGCAACCTCCAATTCCTGGCCTCAAGCGAGTCTCCTGCCTCCGCCTCCCAAGTAGCTGGAACTACAGGTGCCCCCCACAACGCCCGGCCATTTTTTGGTTGCAGCTGTCATTGTTGTTTGGCGGGCCCCTGGGCTGGATTTGAACCCTGTGGGTGTACGTGGCTGGTGCCTTAGCCCGTTGAGTGACAGGCACTGAGCCAGTAACCTCAAACTCTTGAATTCAAGTGATTCTCTTGCCTCAACTTCCCACGTAGCGGGCACCCACCACAGTGCTTGGCTATTTTTTAGAGACAAAGTCTTGCTCTTGCTCAGGTTGGTCTCAAACTCCTGAGCCCACGCAATCTACCTGCCTTGGCCTCCCAAGTGCTAGGATTACGGGCATAAGCCTCCACACCTGACCCAACAATAGCTATTAATAGCTAAGCTAGATCAAACCTGGCCCAGGCTAGCTAAACAACTGCAACAAAAAAATAGCCGGGCATTGTGGCAGGCACCTATTGTCCCAGCTACTTGGGAGGCTAAGGCAAGAGAATCGCTTAAGCCCAAGAGTTTGAAGTTGCTGTGAGCTGTGGCACTACAGCACTCTACTGAGGGCAACATAGTGAGACTCTGTCTCAAAAAAAAAAAAAACTCGGCACCCATAGCTCAGTGAGTAGGACACCAGCCACATACACCGAAGCTGGTGGGTTTGAGCCTGGCCATGACCTGCTAAACAACAATGACAACTGCAACGAAAAAATAGCTAGGCGTGTGGCAGATGCCTGTAGTCCCAGCTAGTCGGGAGGCTGAGGCAAAAGAATCACTTAAGCCCAAGAGTTTGAGGTTGCTGTGATCTATGACGCCACAGAACTGTACCGAGGGTGACATAGTGAGACTCTGTCTCTAAAAAAAAAAAAAGCTAAGCTAGAACTATAAAATGTACCATGGTAACGTCTCCAGTACTCTAAACACCCAGGTGTGTTCTGTGGCAAAATAGAGGTTAGAGAGTTGTAGCAAACCCTTCTATCAGCTATTGACCTTCCTGCTCTTTGAAGACACCTCTGGTAGTGACTTTGGCCATATGGATGGCTATCCCCTTCAAACACATTCCTTGACAGAGATGTGTTTATTGTTGGTATTCCTCAGCCAGGTGTTCTTCCCGGCAGGCTGGTATGGCTGTCTCCTGCTTGCCTGTACTTGTTTCTCTACCTGTTCCCTCTCTTGGTCCTGGCCAGGGCTACTTGCAGCAAACAAAAGCAGGATATCTGCAATGGAAAGGAGGGTGTGTTCTGGTGCTCCCGTCCCCTGCGGCGCACATACCATTGCAAGCTCGTAACAGAGCCCAGGCCTGCAGTTGGGTGCAAATATGTCTGCACCAGCTTTCTCCACTGCAGACAGGAGACAGAAAGGACCTGGTGACTGTGAGCCATGGAACCCTTTTGCTTCTACCTGAGCTACTGGTTTTTGCCACACCTGCCATTTCCCGTTTCGAAATATTTGCTAAGGGCCTGCTCTGCCAGACCCTTTGCTAGGTGTTAAGTCTACCAAGATTAAATGGGACACTTGTTTCTATCCTCACCAAGTTCACAGTCTAGTAAAGGAGAAAAATGTTTATTTGGGAGCTTTTAAGTTATAAGACAAGAGGCAAGGAAAAAGTCTCTGCCCGCCCTTAGCCCCTCTTGGTCATTCAGAACCACATATAGGGGTGGTGCCTATAGCTCGGTGAGTAGGGCGCTGATCCTATATACCAAGGGTAGCAGTTTTAACCCAGCCCCGGCCAAACTGCAAAAAAATAGCTGGGCGTTGTGGTGGGCATCTGTAGTCCCAGCTACTTGGGAGACTGAGGCAAGAGAATGGATTAAGCCCAAGAGTTTGAGGTTGCTGTGAGCTGTGACACTACGGCACTCCACCAAGGGCAACAAAGTGAAACTCTGTCTCTAAAAAAAAAAAAAGAAGAACCACGTTTAGTCTTCACTGTACTCTGAAAGTAGGTGCTAACGTTGCCATTTCACAAATGAGAAAGAAGCATAGAGATCTAGCTCAGTATCACTTAGGGGGTAAATGATGGTGCTGAGATTTGACCCTCAGATCATTAGGGAAAAACATAAATATGCACAGGGTTGAGGGGACTTGGGATATAGTGTGTCCACACATTTCACAAGTGGGGAAACATCCAGAGAAGGGGAGGGGCTTGTCCACTAGTATATAGCACCTAAAGACTTGAACCCAGGCCTCCTTCCAACTCAGCTTATCCAATAAGCATCTTTTTTTTTTTTTTAATGAGACAGTTTCACTATGTTGCCCTTGGTAGAGTGCTGTGGCAGCACAGCTCACAGAAACCTCAAACTCTGGTAGTGACTTTGGCCATGTGGCTGGCTGTGCCCTTCTGGCTTAAGCAATTCTCTTGCCTCAGCCTCTCAAGTGGCTGTGATTGCAGGCGCCTGCTACAATGCCCGGCTATTATTTTGTTGCAGTTGTCATTGTTGTTTTAGCTGGCCTAGGGTGGGTTCGAACCTGCTGGCCTGAGTGTATGTGGTCAGTGCCCTACCCACCGAGCTACAGGTGCTGCTTCCATAAGACAAGTAGGAAAAGCAAGAGGATGGAAATAGCCATCAGTGTTGAGTACCCAGGGGGAACTGGACATTCCAGAAAAATAAAGAGATCCTCAGGGTTCTGCTTCTCTAGACCTCCCCAGCTCAGCTGCTTTCCACAGCTGCCTCAACTCAACTCATTCCTTTCTCCCTTTTCCACCTCTTGCAGTACTCAAAACTAGTAGGACTCATTGCATCCTCTATCTTGCATCGTTAAATTTTGTTTAGACTTTATTTGCCAAGCTCTTCATAAGCATGGAAGGTGGAGTAGGGCACCTCATGTTGTATCTTTTATATCTGCAGTGCCTAGCAAGTTATTATAATAATGCACTTGCCTTGCAGAAGGCTTCTCATACATTACCTTATTTACTCCTCATGTTGGCTTTTTTAGTAGGATGCTGTTAGTTACATTTTGTCAATGAGAGAAAGCTACTAAGAGAAATTGGCCAAAGCTACCTAGCTAATGGTACTAAGGAGCCAATAATGTGAGCTGCTATTATATTATCATTATCATCTTTAATACCAGTTAACATTTATTGTTAATTTAACATTTAATGTTAATAACATTTATTGTTAAGACCTATCCTGGGTCTTCTATATAAGCTTTCCATACTCTTTTTTTTTTTTATTGTGGGGATTCATTGAGGGTACAAGAAACCAGGTTACACTGACTGCATTTGTTAGGTAAAGTCCCTCTTACAATCATGTTTTGCCTCCAAAAGGTGTGGCACACCCCAAGACCCCACCCCCTCACTCCTTCTCTCTCTGTTCTCCCCTTCCCCAAACCCCACCGTGTCATTAATTGTCATTAATTGTCCTCATATCAAAATTGACTACATGGGATTCATGCTTCTCCATTCTTATGATGCTTTACTAAGAATAATGTGTTCCACTTCCATCCAGGTTAATATAAAGGCTGTAAAGTCTCCATTTTTTTAATGGCTGAATAGTAATCCATAGTGTACATATACCACAGCTTGTTTATCCATTCCTGGGTTGGTGGGCATTTAGGCTGTTTCCACATTTTGGCGATTGTAAATTGAGCTGCAATAAACAGTCTAGTACAAGTGTCCTTATGATAAAAGGATTTTTTTCCTTCTGGGTAGATGCCCAGCAATGGGATT
>CAUYON010099190.1:0-25641 GCA_963573935.1 Arctocebus calabarensis
GTAGTCCCAGCTACTCGGGAGGCTGAGGCAAGAGAATCGCTTAAGCCCAAGAGCTGGAGGTTGCTGTGAGCTGTGTGACGCCACAGCACTCTACCCAGGGCGATAAAGTGAGACTCTGTCTCTACAAAAAAAAAAAAAAAAAAGAATTATATCAATGTATATGATAAATTTGAAGTTGCCTCCGTAGGTATATAAAATGATATGTGGGTCACTATGAAAGTTTTGAGACAAACTGTTATGGTCCATTATTTATTTCACTTCCAAGAAACACAGCTGATGGCATCTGTTCTGATTCATCTGTGCAAGCTTCAACCTGCTTTGCTTTTTTGGGTCGCTGAGAGAGCATCATTTGTTTCCCTCTGACGGATTTTTACATTTCTTGATTTTTGTATATCCCCAAATTTTCATAATAACCCACATATAGGAAAAAAAATTACCTTATAAACTTTTATGTACTTTAATTTTGTTTATGAAGATTTACTATGTTTTCAGCACTTATTTTTTACTTTGTGAAAAAAATGCAAAATAAAAGAGCTTTACAAACAAGAATTTTCACTGTAAAACTGGCACTGTTTTACAAGAATGGTAGCTGTTCTCATTATAGTAACGGTTTATGAAGAAACTTTTATAAATGGCTTGATCAGAAAAGGATCAATCTGTACTCACTAGGGAAACATTTTAATCTGTGGCAAAGCATATTTTCAATAATTACCTTTTCCAGCCTGACCCTGTTAATGCAGAGTTTAAAATTATATTTCTCGCTACATCTTGTTGAATAAAAGGAATTTATATGTACTATAATGAATTATCATAAACTCAGATTTTCCTAATGACTGACCTTGATTAAGTGTTGAAGTGCTATTGATGTCACCTGAGATAAAAGAAGATTCAGATTGTTTTCTCACAGTGTCATTCCACATCCTTCTTATACGACTCTATTAACATAAAATAGCAAGACAAACACGTTTTGTTAGTTTCCCCAAGCTTCCCCTATTAAAAATACAGCACGATTTACCCTACGCAATCTGTGCGGGAACATGTGTGTGGTTCCTGGTCTAAAACTAAGGAAGACTAGACCACCCCGTTGCTTCTCTAATAACCATCGGAGGGGTATTTAACCTTTCACTCTAAAAAAAAAAGTATGATTGTATTGCCTTTTTAAAAAAAGCAGAGATGACTGATTATTCAACAAATGTTTACTGAGTGCCTCCCATGCAGGCACTGTGCCTCGGGATATAGCAGGTGACTGTGATAGACTTCTTCCAGAACTCTCCACCAAAAAAGGATGTTCACATCTAAAAGAAACACCTTGAAGAAATATTTAAGGAGAAATTAAAACCAAAATACTAAAAAAGCAAGTATTTGCTATCTGGATGGTTATAATGAGGAGACAATTAGTGCATCTGAAAAGAACGTGTCTCAGGAGGCTTTCTATAAATACGGTTAATTAAAGACGCTGTCAGACTGTTGGTTACCTGGGTGCAGGAGGAGTACCGGGCGCTGGTTCTGGTGGTTGAGGCCTTCCCCGAGCTGTGGGGGCTCTCAGTCGGGAGGCTGCCACAGCAGTACGAGTGTCGGAAGCACTTGCCATACTCCTTCCGCACCTGCATCAGCAATCACGAGACCGAGGGGTGGATGTGAATACACTCGCTTCTCTCTCACCCCTGTCTCTAAGTAAATGAACAGCGAAGACAGCCCAGAAGAAGCCAAGTTCCTCTAAGACTTATCCGTGGCGAAAATAAACTGAACTTTCAAAATCAAGTTCAACTAAAATTACGGACCCAGTAATCAGAAAAATATTTCCGTCCAGTAGATGGGCTCCTGAGGTCTTTAACATGTGATAGAACATGCAGAGGTGCTTTGCGGCCTGTTGTTATTATTAGGCAAATGCCAGTTATTAATTACTACGATAGCTCTGTATTCCAAGCTTTATCCCATCCCTGTACTTAGCAACTTCAATTCTGTGTTGGGAGCTAAGCAAACAGGACAGAATTTTAGTATTTTCCTAGCTTAATTGCATTTAATCACTCTGTAATTCAGTCATTTAAGTTTTATAGGCTTCATGTCCTCTTAGGTATGTTAACGCACAAACCTTTTTGACTGGATTGCAGTTTTGAGGGTAACCTCTTTAATAATGACAAGACTGCACTGGCACAAGAACAAAGGAAAAATGCACTTTGATACATTTTGCCATTCATTAGGATGGAATGTTTTCTTCATTTTCTGATGTGTCTAGCTTTCACGTTTAGTACAGAGAGTCTAAGATGTCTATTCACTTCATTAGCACACGGGGGAACTATTTATGCAATTTCCATTCGCATTAATGAGTTACCCATGTCATTTCCCTTTTCCCCTGAAGCTTGGATATATGAATAGACAGAAAAGTTGTTAGGTCTAAAAAGAAGTTTCGACTAAACTTCAAAAAGTGGAGTCCAAGCAATGGCTGCATCATAGGGCCCCGCGTAGAGAGGTGGTATGTAACTGGGAGGGTGGCGGGACAGGGTGCTGGACTATGTGAAATGACACTGGCACATAAACGTGTCATACTGTGGATTAGAGCCCAACTCTGAAGTTACAAGTCAGACAAGAAGGAGAAGTTGCATAATAAAATATTTTTCTAGGGGGTGGCACCTGTGGCTCAAAGGAGTAGGGCGCCAGCCCCATATGCCAGAGGGGGTGGGTTCTAACCCAGCCCCGTCCAAAAACTGCAAGTGGGTTATAAAAAATACTCAAAAGACTTCTGTGCAGGGTGGCACCTGTGGCTCATTGAGTAGGGTGCCAGTCCCATATACCGAAGGTTGTGGGTTCAAACTCGGCCTCAGCCGAACTACAAAAAACAGAAAATAGCCAGGTGTTGTGGCAGGCGCCTATAGTCCCAGCTACTTGGGAGGCTGAGGCAAGAGAATCGCCTAAGCCCAGGAGCTGGAGGTTGCTGAGAGTTGTGTGATGCCACGGCACTCTACCCAGGGTGATAAAGTGAGACTCTGTCTCTACAGAAAAAAAAAAAAAAAAAAAAAAAAAGACTTCTGCCCATATGACGAGTGTATGTTCAGTTACTGCTTGCAAAGACCATTGACTGATGCTTATTCCTTGCAGAATTAGAAAACTCTAGTTGCCCAATAACCTTCCAGGTCTAAATGCACTTGCATTTTCATCTTCTTAGCTTTATTTCATTACTCCTATTAGAATAGATAACAACACAGCCAAACTCTCAAAGCATTTGCTTGGCCTAAATATGATCTATCCAAGTAGTAAGAATCATGATTTCACTTAACCAATCTTATGTCATATTCTTAACAATTCATCCTGGCAACATTCAGTCGGATGTGCCCAAGAGTAAGTGGAACATGTTCAAAAGAAGTGCAACCCAGTGCTTTTAAATTGTAACTGTTAATTTAAAAAGCACAGTAAAGTCTCCTTGTCCATTTAATAGTCTATATCGCTGCATGAGGACACAGGATGACTTTCCTCTTTTTTGTCTACGCTTTATGTCAAAGTTGTTTGGCACAAAAGCGCAGAAACCATGACTATATGATAATATGCCTGTATACAAAAATGCTCATTTATGTAGAAAATACACAAAATTCAAAGTAATTACTAAGGTTATCCTTGTGCAATATTTAGGAAGGTAAAGTTCATCGTTATTAAATAACACATCATACCTCAAAAAAAGGTCTACACATTTAATGGCTGTTAACTGCTATGAAATGCCGTATAACCAAGACATTGGCAATCAAAATGGTATTTTATCCAAATAATACCCTCCAGTGTTGGTTTTGCCTAATGCCTATATTGCTGTGAATGTACATTATCTGTCAGTATTGCACATTCCACTGCCATTATCTTGAAATTATAGCTTATTTAAAACTGATGGAAGTAACAGCGCTATCATCCTGTCAGCACGGAGAACGTAATCGTTTTCACTTTCACAATTCTATTTCTCCGTTCAATTTAGTGACCAACTAGTAATAACAGAATAAAAAGACGACATAGATAGATGGACAGAGAAAGGATGGTGTCTGGAAGTCGTAAACCTAAATGGCAGCTGAGTGAGTGGCTTAGGTTTATATCTCCTTGCAGAGATTCACGTCTTCCACTTGGAACTTTTAAGTTTGGAATCATTTTTCCCGGATCCCCTTAACATAAAATCAGGACAAAATAGTAAGATGCAAGGTACTAAATGCTGGCTTTTAGATCTTTCAAAATTATTCAAAAGACAACATTAATATTAGTCTTTTTATATGTGTGTGGCTTTAAAAATTAATGTCCTTTATCCTTATACTCAATTTCATTCTGGATTTAGAGGGCAAAGGATGCGTTTACTTTCTCTTTTCTCTTACCTTGCATATCCTTTGTACGGAGCATTGGACAGACCTTGTTAGCAAAGTATTCTGAATGTAAATATCTAGTTTATAACATCCTCATACTAAGAGAATGGTGTAAAATATGTCCACATTTTATTTGTGAAGCCTAAATTTTCAGATATTATAATTCACTTATCATTAAACCTATTTAGCTATTTAATCATATGCCTGCTGTAACTTACAGTCTTTATTATTTCTATTACTTTCAAATCAAAGAACATGGGAGCTGAGCCCCTAGGGGCTTTTAATTACTTACTTTCTTTTGGAGAGCACAGTGAAAGATGAAAATGAACACTCCCTGGAAAGCATTAAAGATGGTGAAGAGATATGCCATCACAATAGTCTCCTCATTAAGAAAAAGTAACCCAAATGACCAGGTTAGGCCAAGGAGACACAGAAGAGCGAAAGCACCAAGCACCCAAGACCTGAAAAAATAAAGTCAATTTTTTTTAACGGGTTCAATGAGGGAAAAAACAACACATATTATGCTTAAACATTACCGGTAGGAGCAGTTGACTTTCTCTATGTTCACATTAAAATTCAACAGCATTTTGGCTTTAACCTTTCACTGATTAAGAAAGAACAATAGCGTTTCAGTACTGCAGCCTCCAGTGAAAACAGCAACAGCAGGTATGACCTTTTCTTAGTCCAGAATAAACAAGGCATCAAAACTCTATTAAAATACATGATGGTAAACTAGCCCCTGACTTTGTCGTCCATGTGCATTTGATCAAAGAGATTAAGGAGTCCTTAACTGGTGCACTCCTCTGTTTTTAAGCCGGTGGTGTACCCAGGACACGGAATAATGGGACACATACAGAAAACTTCAATGGCAGAGAAATCCCTAAACAGCTAAACTTCAGATTCTGAGAAACTAGTTCGAAGTGAACCTACGGCTGTGTAACTAAAGCATGAAGAAGCCTTAGCTGAAATGGGACAAAAGAATATGAGAACAACTTCAAAAACAAAATAATTTTGGAGAGATTTCATCATGAATAGCTTAAGGAGAAAAGAACTGTAGGAAATAGGACGGAATGAGGAGGATTTAGAGTCAGTGCATTCCACGTCTAACTAATGATCTTACTTGATAAATGGCTTATTATCTTCATAGCTAGAAAGCATTATAAGCAGAAAAGAGAAACAAAATTATTAGACAGAATTAAAACAGAAAGTAATAAGAAAGCATTTATATATTTTTATAAATTAGTCAAAATTAAGAAAAGTCAAAATGCAGAGGCAAGCAATTAAAAAATAAAGGCACATTATAGTTTAGAAATACTACAGCAAATCAGATATTCCAAAATAATTATAAAAATTAAGGGCAATTCATGGTATTTGACGGATTCGTAAAAAATATAAATCATGCCATAAATTGGTTAATGTAGGGTTCTACCTTACCCAGGTAAGTCCGTATTATAGTAGCCGTCACATACACGGTAATTACTGGTGTAGATGAGAAGACAGAAAGACGGAAAGGAAGAAAAGAGAGAGATGCTACCGATTAGCTCTCTCCCCCCCCATGCAGCATGCGATGAAGCTGGCACGCACCTATCTGAGGCATCGGAAGTTTTAAATTTACCCTTACTATGGATCTGCCGTTTTGACATTGAAAAAAATCGTATTTTTCACAACCCCATTGTAACCAACTTGAATGACACCTCCTCAAATTCTAAATTAAAAGGTTTACACTGTATTTTTAAAATAACTCTGAAAATGATTCCAAAGAGTAATTTAATGAGTCAATAGCTATCCATTTTTTTGTTTAATTAGATAGCATTTTTCCATGGATAGAATATTGCAGCTTCTATTCAGCACTGAGATAAAGCAAACATTTGTTTAATTAGCATGGAAACAACAGATGATCTTCGAGTTAACAATAGTAATAGAGTAAATTCTCTTAGGAAAACAGGATTAGGAGTAGAAACTGCTCAGAATCCTTAAAGCAAAAAGTCATTTAACAAAACTAACTTAATATAATCATATCAGCCATGCACATAGAAACATTATTTCAAACGGCACTTTAAATTCAAATGAAATTGCTACAGGGCTATGGAATTTCCACCAAGCCACTGAAACAATTTCTCAGCTCTAGATCAAAACAGAAATTCTCAAAATTTTGACCAATGACTGTGACATAGTAAGACTCAACCTTGATCAGTAAAGCTTCATTCTGAATCATTTCTACGGTTAATAGAGGGTGGGAAGCCTTGTGTTTTCTGTGGAGAGTATCTTTTACTTAGTTTGTCCAGTATTAAAGTTAAAATACAAAATACTTACTTAATGTTTTCCAACCTGCTAGAATCTGGTTTCAGAGTGTTTGAATGCTTCACCATTTTGCACAATGTAATCACCAGGAAGATAATGTTCAGCTGTTAGGGCAAAAAAACAGACCACTCTGAACGAAGAGTTAAAACATAAATATGTTTTTGCAAATATATCAATGGCATGCATGGGAAGCGGGGAGACCCTGATTCAGTATTAGCCCAAGTACGCAATAACCAAGTTGTCGATATAAAAAATACTTGGCTATGTATGACCAATCTTTAATAGGTCATTTGACATGAAATTGCATTAAGTCAGTATCATGTGGTAATGATTAAATAAATTAGAAAACCTAAATTGGTTTCTTTAGCTACATATACTCCCTGGCCTAAAAGCCATTTGATGAGACAACACTAAAGTGAATTCCCTGGCAGGAAGAATTTATATCATGGAAAAATCACTGGGTTTGATCTGGCTATTGATTTTCATTGATTGCGTGAGGACAGTAACATTTGCACCATCTATCTATAAGGTAATTGTGAGGCCCAAATGAAATAACATACACAAAACATTAGTCATGTAAGGGAAGATATTCTACCTACACATATATTTTGCTATTTAACTGATAAAAGCATCAGTCCTTTTTTCTATGTCTCTGTCTTGTTAGAAAGTAGGTAAATTCTGACGAAAGGCTGTTTTCGGTCCTTCTGAACGTTCAAGGTGTGTAAAGAGTATGGGTGCAAACAAAGCTGAGAGGATAGGGCCTATGCTGTTCCTTCTACCTCGCCTGGCTAGGAGGCTGCTCGACAAATTCAGAGGGAAACCCTTTAAGTGTTTCTGCCCTTCCTTCTAAACATCCTGATTAAGAACATTTAGTTCTTTCATTCAAAACATCTGAACTTAATCTGGCTTCCCCCCCACTTCTTTTCTCAGCCTATCTCCTGAAGTATATAGGACCACAATTCAGGGTTAATTATTTTTTAGGCATACATGTATTAATTATTCCCTCATCGACTCCGCATAAAATATTAGAACAGTACATTGCAGGAGGAAAACAGTTGTTTATTATCTACTGCAATGTGTAAAATGATAAGGAAATTAAAGAGCGTGAATGTGGAAAAATGTGGATACATAAAGTGTTATGCTATGAAAAGAAAACGAGTGGACAATATTAAACAATGGAGATGAGCAAAAAATATATTTTTCCATGAAAAAATCAGTTAAAATTCTCCCATATAATTGAGATAAAAAGGTGCTTCCTCCATAAAAATACAATGAAAGCTTAAATATAATAAAGTCATTTCTTCTAGTTAAGACATCGGACTAACATAGCTGAATGTTCCACAGCAATTAATAATTAGTAATTATTAATACTAATCTTTTAATTCTTAAAAAGACTAAAAAAAAAAGAATAGTCTAAAAATAGACTATTCAATGCCTTTTTCCCTTTTTGACCCCCTCACTTAACTCAAGTTTTTAACATGATATATGTGTTTAGTGTATCTTTCTAGTTATAAATATGATAAACTCAAATATAGGTAATTATAGGGTAGAACCACAGCTATAATCCCAGCTAGGGAGGTAGCAGGAAGTACTTGGATACCTATTTCACAAATGACCGACAGGTTCCATCTCGCCAGAGAGCACGGAGCCACCATCTAATGGCAGTGCCGAGATTCCAGAGACTGTGGTCTGGCTCCTCAGTTCAGTCTTTCCAAGTAACATTAACTGGTTTATTTTGGCTAAGAAAACTAGAAGTCTTCTAATACAAATAAAGATTTACTGGTTCTCTATCTGAAAGATTCCATTTCTGTAAAGAGTAATCCAACTCAAAAGTCAATCAGAGACAATAAATGAAGATAAATTAGAAAATGAAGTAACGCCTCAAAGAAATCCTAAGTAATATTAACAGGTAGACTCTTCAAATGACTTCTGCTTGATGGACTTGCCAGAATTAACCAACTCTCCATTTCCTTTGTAAACAGTATCATCCCACAAATCAGCAAATGGCAAAAAACGCCCAGACCTCCAGTCCCAGGAGTCAAGCTGAGTGACAAACAACCGCGAGTTGTGTTTTCTCCAAACTTATGTCAGCGACTCTCTCACATAAACTCATAACACCCAACAGCAAATATAAAAATAAAATTTTATAAAGCTGTTCTTTCGAATATACTTAAAAGTAAATGTGTTCAAAAGACTTCAAAGTGAGTCACTCTCTCTCTCTTTTTTTGGACACAGTCTTACTCTGTTGCCCTGGCTAGAGGGCCTTGGCAATTAGTACAGCTCACAGCAACCTCAAAACTCCTAGACTCAAGTAAGTCATCGTCCTGCTTCAGCCTCCCTAGTAGCTGGGACTGCAGATCCAGCCACCACATACCCCACTGTTTTATCTACTTTTAGTAGCGATAAGTGGGGAAGTCTCACTGGTTCAGGCTGGTCTCGAACTCCTGAGCTCAAGGTATCCTCCTGCCTGGGCCTCCCAGAGTGCTGGGATTATAGGCATGAACCCCCACGCCCCCCACTGGCCCAAAGTGAGTCTCTTTAACCATAACTAAAATTATTGGAAAAAATATTCATAAAATTATAGAATAATTTTTGTACTCAAATTCTATTTTAAGTCTACATTCTCCAATTTGAAAAAACTGAAAATAAAACTTATGTCCACTGCTACTCGGAGGCTGAAGCAAGAGAATCGCCTAAGCCGAGGAGCTGGAGGTTGCTGTGAGCTGTGTGACGCCACGGCACTCTACCGAGGGTGGTAAAGTGAGACTCCGTCTCTACCAAAAAAAACAAAAACAAAAACAAAAAAACCTTATGTCCAATGCACTAACATTCAGACTGTCAAGGAAATCTATAGTTAAATCCAATACTAATTTACATTCTGAAATCTGACTTGATGGCGTATAAATAATGAGGTGTATAAATAATAATTCTATTTAATAGAATACAAATGCCATCATTTCAAGACAAAGTAATTATGAAAAGAAGCATGAGAGATATATTCTAAATCACAATATAAGATAGCAAAAATGATAAATACAAGAGTTTTCTTTTGTCCAACTCATTTAAAAATTAAAAATTTCACTAATGCTTACTATTTGCCAGTTTTATTAGAGAAATGAAAAGATATTTGGGATCATTTAGATACTGAAAAATTTATGTTACTGCCAATATTTGTGACAGTGAAATTTTCTGAAATTAAATAGAACATATGCAGAAGCACACATTTTTAAAAATATGGTGATACAGTTCTCTTATTTTCCCCATGGTTAAAAAGTGTGAAGCTAAATTTTACTTTCCTAGAATAACTACTTGTTTGCTGTCTCTTTTTCAACAGGCAATACTCTCTGACAATTATGATTTTGTAGGGTAAAATATTTCTATAGATTCCCCCTCCCCTTCCTCGTCTTATTTTCTTAAAATACAACTGTGGGAATCAGGACAAGAAATAGAGGAGCAAATAAAAACATCTTTGATAAAATCTATAGTCACTTTAAGACAAAAAAGTTTGGCTTCAAATGAACCACTGGCAGCAAATCTGAGTTCCTTTCTTCTTTGCATTTTTCTCACGACATAAATGTTTCTTGCCAGCCATATACTTTTGTGCTTTTTTTCTCCTGGTTATAGGAAGTGATTTCTTTCTCTTTCCCATTTTTGCTTATTCACAATTTTCTTGCCTTTAGTATGAAGTTCAAAAAATAAAAGACATCCCAACCTTCCAACACGGCATTTCCCTCTTTCTCCCTGGAAGACAGGCGAAGAGAGAGACAGAGAGCGAAGTCTCCACCATCCAAATGCTGCTTCTCTTCCTTGAATTCCAGGGCAGCCACTTTTGTCCCCCTTCTTCTTTTTCTTTTCTCTCCAACATTAAGTTCACACATAGTATTTTGAAATATTTTGAAAGCTCTACGCCTCAGTGAGAAAGGAAAAAAGTAGAGTTCGAGCTGTATACACGGAGATTCGTCTAAATCTGGGTGTGCATGTGGTCAGCCGATTATTCACACAGAGGCCACTCGGAAGGCACGCTTCCAGCTTTGTGCTACACGTGTATGTCACCCACCAGCTTACATGCCCACGCTAATGATTAATTGTGGACATGAAGCAACTCCTTGAGGAATTAATTAGATTTTTAACTCTGCTCCAAGCATATGCGTGTGTGCACACAGGTAGACACACAGCTATCAATCTTAATAGCATTCTTAGTGGAGGGGGAGAGCAAATTCAGAAGAAAAACACAATTCCTTCCAGCTCTGCACCTGTGGCTCAATGGGATAAGGTGCCAGCCACGTACACCTGAGCTGGCGGGTTCGAATCCAGCCTGGTCCCGCCAAAGGACGACCGCTGCAAAAAATGGTCGGGCGCTGTGGTGGGCGCCTACAGTCTCAGCTACTTGGGAGGCGGAGGCAAGAGACTCGCTTGAGCCCAAGAGTTGGAGGTGCTGTGAGCTGTGATGCCACAGCTCTCTATCCAGGTGACAGCTTGAGGCTTTGTCTCAAAAAACAAAACAAAACAAAACAAAAATTCCTTCCTATTCAACTAAAAAGTGTAAAATCACCAAAGTGGGGGATTCCTTCTCTGCCACCCTGACAATGTCACTGCTTTCCCTACCCCCAAATAATCATTTCACAAATTACTATTTATAATAATCTGACAGTCTAATTTGCTGATGAAATTCACCTCTGCTTAATAATATGCCACAGCTAAACTTCATCCATATTGATGAATGTAAAAATACAAAGAAGCTTTTTTATAAAAGAAAAAGGTAGCACAGATTACAGGAGCACAGTGTGTTTTATAGCCATCAGCCTGCCCAACTGAATCACATCCGTCTAAGCTAAGCCACTTAAAATTCATCCCACAGCTGGCAATGCTGACACGGATACGATAAGACAGAAGAACAGAAACATCCCTCTGAAGTCACCTAGCTGAACTGCACATGTTCTGACCCTCTTTGTCCTCCCTGGAGCTTTGGCTACCTGGCAAATGCAACTCTAAAACTGTACTTGTATCTCCAGATCTTTGCTGTTAGCCAAGCAGAAACCTATTTCTCCCTGGGCTAGCAGCCAGGGAGGTGTTCTCTGAAGAAGGCTTCTAAATGAGTGTGTGAGCTGAACTCTTACTGAACTGAATTAATTATTAACAATGCAGATGGAGCTGTCCAAATGATAAGAACAGCTCCTGACGTGTCATGATCCAAGCTTTCATTAAACCATTTCAGGCATACTAATGGTTTCCCACTGCTCATTACTTACCAGCACTTTTCTCATAGATATGATAACTCTAGTGCCTGGAGGCAAGATATTCTACAGAAATGCAGAAGGAGGAAGTTTTCCCTTCCTTGGCATAATATTTTTCTTTATAGATTATTATTTAAAACGAACACCCATTTATACAACTAAGTCAAATAGATTCAATTTAGAAAAGTTGCAAATGCAAGGCTGAACTTCCTAGTAATATTTGTAATTTTTGCTGAGAGACTATTCCTTCAAAGGATGGTGTGTGATGTAATTTATGTGATTAAGATTTGTGGCTAACTTGGGTTTTAAATATCTTACATCACCAGAGGGATGTATGTAGGTCAATATATTTTCAACAAACACACGGTGTGCAATCAGAATTCAACGTAGGTTAGGTGGAGTTTTGCAAGATAACGTTCTGCATTCTTCCACCCCTTAGTCTCTCTCTACGCTGCCATGACCAGAGGGCAAAACCGTGACAAGGAGGAGGATTCCAAGAAGATCCGTGGGGACAGTGCTACCTGCTGGGGTTTTCTGTTCGTTTTTTTTTTTTTTTTTTATTGAATCATAGCTGTGTACATTAGTTCAATCATGGGGTACAGTGTGGGGGCTTCACACGCAATGAGATATTTTTATCAACCTGATTGACATACCATTCATGCCTTAATTACCACAAAAACTTGTGTTTCTTCCCTCTGTCAATAATGCTCATTGCTTAAATTTCTATTTAAAAAATTGCTAGCAATGTTAAAAATATATTCTTATGATTTAGTACTTAGTTACCTTTTCATAACTTTTTAAAAGTTTTCTGTAGGATTAAAGAAATATTTATCTTTATGCCAATGTATAAAAACTCTTTATTCCCATATCATACATACATAGCTTTTGTCAAATGCTGATGCAAGTTCGATCAGAGTCAAGTTAAGTTGTATCTCTGTTGCTTTAAAAATGATCTACTAAATGTTTCTTCTTTTTATTCCATCAATATAGAAACATTTACTCATTTCTACTATATCTGTAATATGATTTACTTTGCAAAACAAATATTTTGCAAAAATTTATATTAATAAATCATTACATTAAGTGAAGATCAACACATCCTAAATTTAAAGTTGTAACCTAATATACAAGTTTTTTTGTTTTGGTTTGGTTTTGAAGATAAGGTCTCCCTCTGCCACCTAGGGTAGAGTGCACTAGTGTCGTTGTAGCTCACTGCAGCCTCAAACACCTGAGACACACAATCCTCCTACCTCAGCCTCCTGAGTAGCTGGGACTACAGGCAGTATGCACAGCTCATTCCTTTATTTTTGGTAAAGACAGGGACTTGCTCTGATTCAATCTAGTCTCAAACTTCTGTCCTCAAGCAATCCTGGGCCTCCCAAAATGCTAAGATTACCGGCGTCAGCCACTGTGCTGGCCCAAGTGCAGTGTTTCTAAGCAATGTGTATCTCCTAGAACACTGAAATTTGCTCAGATCATACCAATTTTTTGCACATTAACATTTGGGTTCCTTAGCTAGGTGAATTTTTTCATTGACTAAAGTACTTAAGAGAAAAAGACATTATGTTGGCTTTTTTTCTTTTTAAACACTAAGAACTATCTGATTCTAACTTCTTTCCTGTGCACTCGACTTCCTTTGCTGGTACTAGACCAGCCAAAGAAAAATCTAAAAGTCACATTCATTTTCTTCGTCTGGACAGCCCTAATCTTCCGGCTTTCTATTTCTTTTTCCCAAGTTGTTATTACTATAGAAACCTCTTACGTAGTAGGGGAGAAAGGGGATGTCCATTAATTGAAATATGGTCAAAGAAGGAATTTATTACGATTAAGGACATTCTCAAAATAGTTTAACTTAGGTGAAAATCTATAAATATTCGGGCATTTGAAAATTTAGATGAAGCACCTAGCACTTTTTTTTTAGATGTTTCCTACATCTAGAGTTCCACATTATCCTTCTTTGAAAACATCACTCATAAAACATCTTCAATGTTCTTAGTTTGGATTTCTTTTTAAAGTAATGACTTAAAGATATCTGGAAAAGCCATTTGAGTGAAGAATCCTAGACATTTACAATTTCTTCTCCAGACTTTGGCAAAATTCTGTTTCATTGGTAGTGGGTTTTATGATTGGCTTTTCTTGATCCCTCTGGATAATTCAACCCAGTGTTCCTATATGAGCCATGTTCCTTTAATTTTGGCTGTATGTATTATTTATTTAAATTGCCTAATCACATTTTAAAAAAACACACAATGGAAATAAATAGGGTGTTAGAAAAACAACATCTTGCGTGACCATGTAATTCAACAAATTTTAGCAGAGGTGCGAGAACCAGGATAGGCATTAGTCTGCAGAGCACAGGGCAAATAAAGCATTTTGATTAGATTAAAGCTTTTCCTGAGTGGAGGTGACTTAACAGAATGTCAAATAAAATAAAAGTAGTTGCTAACACCATCCGGGTCCTTATTGCCAGGATCATTCTGAGTGTCTTACCTGAAATGAATTACTGAGGCCTCCCAATCAGACCATGAGGTCAGTGTTTTCCACCTTTTTATCTCACATCTCACACTTGAACCTATAGATAAACTTCTGCAGCACACTCAAATTATGTTGATCAAAAAATATATATATATATATATATACTTACTGTGCTTTGAACTTCTTTGGAAAATAATTTAACTAACGATCTTTAAACATTTCATGGCCCATTTAAGATCTTCTCATAGCACTCCGGTTTAAAAATCACCTTATTAGGTATTTTTGTTATATCTGTTTCACACATGGAGAAAACTAGGTAGGAGAATAAAGTGATACAGCTAAGGTCACACTCCCATGTCGTTTTGACCTGAGTCTGTGCTTCTAACAAGCAGTAAGTTGTTCTTCTCTTCTTACAACCTATAGGTTTTTCTTCTTTTATATAGCATTGTTTTAGCATATTCTGGTTTCTCTTTTCATGATTACGTACCTCATAAGCCTCAGCATTATGCCCAATGTTCACCTTCTCAACAAGCAGGTGAGGTGTAATTTTATAAATACCAGTCCTACTATAATGAGACTTATTTCTCTTACAATAAGACATGAAAATTCAGATAGAAGAGAAATAGGGATCTGGATCAGAGAATGTGAAAGTAAATTTCAAGTTACTATTTTTTAATTCAATTATTTAAAAAATGCTTCAAAATGACCAAGGTATAATAGTAACTAAAATCACTTTGAACTAGGTAAAAATGTAGATTACTCTGACATCTGGCTGATTTAGAAGTCCTGCATCTTTGACAGCAAGAGAACTAATTCTTTTCCCCCCCATTAATTTTCATGCATTATTTATTATGTTCTTTTTAATATTTATTTTTCTTCCAAAACTCTTTCCAGAATGATTTAATTAGTTAAGTGTTTTAATTACTAATACCCTTTAGAAATCTTTTCCTCAGTTTTCAGTTGGCCATACATTTTAAATATCTTATTCTATTTGAACTAAGAGGAGGCTAGCAAGGGCATCCCCAAGCACAAAACTTAAGGAGGCGCTCATCGTCAAATACTGACCATGCACTTACAGGACCCTGAAAACCAGTGCTTCCTTATGTGTAGCCATTTGGGGCTTAGCTTCCCTCATCCTGGTCCCAGCCATGTATTAGATTTTGCAATTCCTTTTCTAATATGGAGCATGTAGTTTTAATTCCCCTTAAGGAGTGTGGAATGTGAAATTGAAGAGGAATGTCCTAGGGAGTTATTGAAAAGTGGCATTGCTATTACTCAAGCTTCCTGATTATGATTTGGTAATTACAAGTGAGTTTTTTTTATAATCTAAATTTTACAAGTTACCTATGAGAGTCAAGTAATATTAGCCACAAAGAACAAGTACCGGTCTGCACTTTCCGGGTCAGACATTTTTGAGAGGTTGCAGCACAGATTGCGGAGACCGTGAGGAGCTTTTTCCGGGCTTGCTGAGGGTCGCACCCAGGCTGTCTGATTTTGTCCTTTATGTTTGTCCAACCCACGTTTTGCGCTCTCTTTACCTGTGGTCTCAAGGCACTTGGTGTCCTGTGTCCCCTGATGGATGGTCCAAGTCTCCACTCGGGTGATTTTCTTAGGGATGCCCTTCTCTGACACACTCGTACTTTAAATTCTTCTTTCAAAATTTACCCAGATGAAAGTTCCCTTAAACTGGCAATGGCAGGAAAGCAATCTGATTAAATAATTGATCTCATGTGAGTTTGCTTGTTAAATAAACGTGTTAAGGCCCCAAACAATGTCCGCTTGATGTGGGTTGTGTGGAAGCTATTTTGTGGATGGCTTTACAGATTCTGGGGCAGGCAGTGCTCCCACGAGTAATACTGCATGTCAAGGATAAGCAGCCAACATACGACTTCTGAAAGTTTGCCAACCGTACTACAGAAAATATTCCTGGATATATACTCATTTTGCAGGTAAAGACACAGATAAAACCATACCTTCCAGCATCTTCCCCATCCCCAAACCCATCAGACGAGCAAACAGATTTAAATATAACCTTGGAAAGGTCTTAGGCAAGTATCTATTCCCACATGAAACAATACTGGTGGTATCTTGTAGATGGATATAGATCTTCATTATTTAGATTTAGACTTCAAATAAAAGCTACAGAAATGATTATAAAATTGATTTCACACTATCCTGCAATTTTAAGTTATTTAAGATTGGCTTACATAATTTGGCCTCAGGTAATCATCAGGGAAACTCACTTTGAACAAACAGTACAGCTGCTCAGGCAAAGCACTGCAATCAATGTGTGTAAAGGAAATGTGACAGATGAGTGTCAGGAGCTTTTAACATAATGCACTCTTCACAAAGTCAACAAAAACAACTTCCTCCAAGCAACTGAATGTTTTGTAAATTCATCTGCAAGTTTCTGTTAATAAAGAGCTCCATTCTTAGAAGCTGGGTGTAAAGATGTACTTTTAATTAACTTAAACTATATTATATAAAACAAAATTTGGCTGTACTCAAAGTGGTAGACATATGAGAATTATACAAATATTAGATGTCTATCTCTTGGATTTTTTATGCCTATATGATTTATTCATAATTATTAATCTTTACTAGCCAATTCCCTTACTAATCTGTTGCTTAATGACAGGGATATGTTCTGAGAAAAGTGTTGTGGGATGATTTGTTGTGCGAATGTCTTGGAATATTTACACAAACCCATGTGAGAGCCAACTGCACAGCTAGGGTATGTGGGGTAGCCAGATGTTCCCAGATACAAACTTGTACAGCACGTTACTGTACTGAGTACTGTAGGAAATTATAACACAATGGCATATGTGTCCATAAACATAACTAAACAAAGAAAAGGTGCAGTAAAATTGCAGCATGTATACAGAAGTGGGACACGTGTGAATGGAGCTGGCAGGACTGGAACTTGCTCTGGGCGAGTCGGTGAGTGAGTGTGAAGGCCACGGCCACCACTGTACACGTGACAGATAGACTTCACAAACACCACACACATAGGCTACCAGGAAATTTAAAAAATATATTTTCATCAAAAATAAATTAACTTAGCTCGCTGCAACTTCATTACATTATAAATGTCTAATTTTTCAAATTTTGGCTCTTTTGTAATAACACTTAGCTTAACACACAAACTCATTATATAGCTGTACAAAAATATTTTCCTTCTTTATATCCTTATTCTATAGCCATTTTTCTCCTACTTGGTTTTTTACTTTTTGAACTTTTTTTTGTTAACAGCTAGCACACAAACACACCCATTAGCCCACATGAGGCCAGGATCGTCAACGTCACTGTCTTCCACCTCACATCTCGTCCCACGGGTGGGGTTCAGGGACCGTCCCACACAGGGAGCTGCCATGTCCTATGACAACCAGGCCTTCTTCTGGAAGGTCTCCTGATGGACTTGCTTGAGGTCCTGTTAGACTTAACGTTTTTTGTTTTAAGTCAGAGGAGTAGACTATAGAATAATGAGAAAAAGTACATCGTAATAAATATATAAACCAGTCATGTAGTCATTTATTATCAATGTCAAGTGTTATGGATTGTACATAAGTGTATATGCTATACTTTCCTGTGGCTTGTAGGGCAGTAGGTTTGTTTACAACCACATCACCACAAACAAGGGAGTAATGCATTTCCCTCCAGCGGCTACAACGTCACTAGGTCCTAGGAAATTTTCAGCTCCATTATGATCTTACGGGACCATTATTATACATGCAGCCCATCATTGACCAAAACAGCATAATGTGGTACATGGCTTACATATACGTATATAAACACACACACACACACACACATATATACACACACATACACACATATACATAAACACACACACAATTTCACTTATATCAAATTATATCCATCAGGTTAGTTTACACATAATTACATTTTAAATTACGTTAAATTACACTATAATGCAGGGAAAGTCAATAAAACTAATAATGATAATGGTAGACAAAGGCCAAAGTGAATTATGGTGATGTTTTATAATATTTGGGCAACAATTTTGCTACTTTCAATTCTTTAAACTGAGCCCTTCCCAAAACAAAAACCAAGTAATACACAGATAGGCTGTAAATTCCATGTTGTAATCTATGTTTTGTGATTTGACAGTTTCCATAAGGTTGAAAAATAGCCTTAATAAATAAAAAAATAGCATTCACTTCTTTTTTGTTTATAAGGGATATAGGAATATGACATATTTACTGAATTGAAAAGGATGACATTATTAGGGAAAAGCTGATGCTGGCTTCCAGACAGGTTGTTAGAGGGCTTGCAGCTTTGTATTGACAACCAATTTTCTCCTCCAAGGGTGTTGAAGAACCAAAATATGCGAAAGAAACCTTTGTAATAATGCAACACAATGCATATGCCATCATCATTTTCTGAAGAAAACAGAAATTTGTCTACAGATCACATTTACTTAATTCTCCATCTATTACAAAAATGGATCTGATAGCCATGTACCTTTGGAATGCAAATACTGATCATGCCCGTTTCTGATTCATAAATTACAGAAGGATTATTTGAAATCGACACACACCCCCATCCCAATGAACTTCACAGAACGCCTCTTTCTGTTTAATCTTTTTGAGTAGCAGAAACAAGGAACTCTGAGCAGACCAGCCACACTCTCTCTCTCTGTCTCACTCATACGGTAGAGGCCAGGGCGTTTGGGGCTGCTGTGATGCTGTTAACTTACGCAGGTGCTGCTTTCTTCCTTACCACTGCTGCCCTCCGCGGATCCCACTGCTTCCCTCTGGGCCTCCTCACTAGCCTTCAGGCAACGTTTGGGTGACCCACGAAGAAATGGAAAATCTTGCAGCTCCAGCAAAAACGGTTAGTCTTTATGGCTTTGTTGAACTTGAAGAAAAGTTATTTTGCTGCTAGTTGGATGGAAAAATCAATTTGTTTACTATAGACCAGAGCAATAAGGTGTGTCTGTATATATGCAAAGATGACTTCTTCTACTGTTTTACGTTACTGTACTTACTTGACATTTTTAAATGAAGCAGCGCTAGATAATGTGGTTAATAGCATAAGAATTTATAATATGCAAACGTTAAGCAAGAATTCAGTAAAATGTATTTATCCATTTTGCAACATTAGAAATCTTTTGTAACAGATATTACTTAGTGTGTTGGTATAAGCAACACAGTTTGTAAGCCGAACTAAACAAGTATTTAAAAAGCTTAGATTGAGGCGCGGCGCCTGTGGCTCAGCGGGAAACAATGACGCCTGCAACCAAAAAACGGCACCTGTAGTCCCAGCTACTTGGAAGGTGGAGGCAGGAGACTCGCTTGAGCCCAGGAATTGGAGGTTGCTGTGAGCATGTGATGCCATAGTACTCTATCCAGGGTGACAGCTGGAGGCTCTGTCTCAATAAAATAAATAAATAAATAAAAATAAAACCTACCAAAACAAAAAAAAACACAATTAAAAAAAAAAGCTTAGATTGAATACTCATTTTTAATATAATCATGCAGTTTTTTGTGCTTTACATTCTGGAAAACAGAGCTTAACAAAAAAAATGGAAAGAAAAGGAAAGAAATGTTGTGTTTCTTTGATATTCTGAACTACAGTTCTCAAGAACTTCATGGAGACTTTGTCACCTTTTATAAATAAATTTTATAAATGTAGCCATTTTCTATAAAGTGACAAAGTCAAGCAGATTCTGGCTATTACCTTTGCAACTTCATAATCTAATGTCCTTTCAGTTTCTCTCTCTTAAAAATATTGATTATGTACAAATTTATGGTGGATAAAAATGCCAGTGCCAGGTAATAATTTCATTTTTTAGCTTATGTTTGTTGTTCTTGGTTGTTAACTTTTTTTCATTTTGTTGGCTATTTTTAGAATCTATTTGATTACCATAAGCTTTCTTAGAGGGATACAGTTACTTTTCTCACTTCATTAGCTTAAATCGTATAAGATCTTTCTATCATATATATATATATATTTATGTATATATAAGCAGAATTTTTTAATGATAACACATAACATTTGAAATTTATACTTTTAATAATTAAAAAAAGTTTAGAGTGATCAAACATTCTCAAAACCATGAATTTAAAATTTACAGTGGAATTAACTATTTAGTAATCCTATTGTTTCCCATAAGCTGCAAAATTGATCACCGTGGATCTGAATACAAATCTGTGTATTTATCTGCCTATGTCATAATAATTAATACTTTGTGTAACATTTTGCTCCTGCTAAAAATTTGGACTGTAATCATTTGAAATTAATTTGTATTTACCTGCTCTATTAATCATTTCCTGCTGCTAACACAGAAAGAATCCGAGGAAGGAAGTTGGGCTCAGGTAGGAAATTCAATGTTTTAAGACAGTATCATTTGGTAGGTTACGAGGTTATAAATTACGAAGCTAGTATAAGTGCTAATATAAATCTTCACTTAGCTCAATATTAGCCTGATATGTATATGTAAATCTATGTTACATTTAATGCTACTTTGGGAGGCATCCAACCTGGCCTGCATTCACATGCTGATTTTTGTGAGGACTCTTTTTGCTTTATCTGTGGTATCAGATATCACAAAAATTATGCACAGACTTAATCAGCTTTTGTTACTATCTGTGTATTGAATGTGTGGCCATACACAACTCATGTTCTTGTAATGTGAAGCAAAGAAAAGAAAAGGTTGATGTGTCTTTTTATGTTACTCTGTTTTGCAAATAAGATGATTATCATTTCGTACTTGAACTCAAATTTTAAGATGATAATTTTCTTCTTCCCGCAAAAGAATGATCTGTAACTTAAATTTCTCTAAATGTATTTAATTGGGAAACACTCACATTGATCTAAGGGGGGATAAAAAGAAAGAAAAGACTTACTTGGAGTTCATGTGCTTTAAGGTATAATGAAAAGTGTATGAGGAGGGAGTTGGAGACAGATCACACGTTAGAATCACTCCCATGTAGTAAGGTGACCGTATGAGACCAGCATCTGTATTTTAAAGAAATAAATATCTGCAAGGAAGCTGTGCATTTTTTCAACATTTCCTCATGTTGGACAACTTAAAAAATAAAAACACATTATATTTAATTAGCTTTAAACCTCTCAATATGAAAAAAATGTAGTTATATTAGGACCTGTTTTTAAATAACTTAGGTTTGCATTAGATTCTGATTTTGGTAAAAAATTTTGTCATTCAAAAAAGAGAGCCTTTTTTTTTTTTTTTTTTGTCTTCCTGCAGAAATGCAGGTAATTGTTAAGTTAGGGCTGGATGAGCAACTGAATGGGAAACTATAAAATTAATACAGAGTGATAGCTTTTTAAAAGCATGGTTTCCTGTTCTTGGTTGATTTGGACTTTCATTTCAGCTGTTTTGAGCAGTAGGTAGTATCTGTTCATATTGTTATACTGAACAATTACATTGTCTGTGTTCATTTTCACTCATGCACTACTTCCTTAAGGACAGAGTCTAAATTGATTGACTTCTAGAAAAGATTTTGATTCCTTCCAGTGATCTTTCTGGACTACGAGCATTGCTAGATAGTAACAACCTCCATATAGAGCTTCAGTATTCTGTCTCTTGAACCTCCCTGCTTCTTTATTTGTTTACTAGCATTTTACTTCACATCAAATTTTGCCATTAAACTGTAGCAATGAAAGCAGTGGCATTGTTAAGACAGAAATGGTGTTGTATTACCTGACGGATACCAATAAATAAAATAAACCTATCAGTATAAAAAATCTTAAAGCTCAGAACTTTTATCATAACTCTAATTTCTTTATTAACAAAATATATGTTCAGAAAAATATAATTCTTTTGAGAATACAAAATGAATAGTCTCTCATTATCAGTATGCCAATACTTTGATCTGCATACAATTATGCAGAGTTCCATGTTACACCAAAGCAAGTAAAATATAGGCTAAATGTTATTTCTGCTTTGTTTACATTTATCAAAGTAATTAAAACTTAGTTTATATATTATTGCATAGTTATACGTAATATTCTCCTATTACCACCTCATTTCATTGGTTAAAATACTTGACTGCTATAAAACAATTCCAGTGTCCGGTTTTTCTACAGACCCTGGCTTACGGAGATATGAACCACGAGTGGATTGGGAATGAGTGGCTTCCCAGCCTGGGGTTACCTCAGTACCGAAGCTACTTCATGGAATGCTTGGTAGATGCAAGAATGTTAGATCATCTAACAAAAAAAGATCTCCGTGTGCATTTAAAAATGGTGGATAGTTTCCATCGGTAAGTTTTTTGCCCAAGAAAAATTGCAATGAAACAAAATGCAGCATTTACTAAAAAAACAAAACAAACAAACAAAAAAAACAGAGGGAGGAGCTAGAAAATACGTGCTATTTAAAACATCTGTGCACATCTACTTGCAAAAACATTTTCATGTGGCAAATTACAGGAGCTTTCTGATGTAGAGCTGCGTGCATATTATTTACCCAAAGTTTATGGAAATATATGTGCACAAAATTGCAATCAAAGGCAGTCCTCTGTCTTAAGTTGTTTAGCGCCTAACATGTAAAGAAGGGCTTCTTTAAATAGTGTATCATACACACTATTTTTTTATTAGGTGAAGAAAATGTCAGCTGGATTTTGATTGTTTCATATAGTTGATTATGGTGATAAAATAATAAATCTAAATTTAGACACTTATGGCTTAGAAGACTCTGTTTGGTTCTATTCAGCCCAACATTTACTCAGTGACTAGAATGAAGATGATATAAAAAACTAGATATTGTGGTGACACAAAATTTCTATAAATAGATAATAATTGGGGCTTTTCATTCCAACTTAGGGAAATATTTTGAATTTTAATGCCGTTTTTGACAAGGTTGAATTAAATTTGGTAGAGATAAACATAACAGTTTTAAAAATACTATTAAAATGTTGGATGGAGAATATATGGTTTGATAGCAGCTTTTGGAAAAAGGATGTGGAATTTATTATTGACACAAAAATCTCAGGCATGAATAAAAGGTACAATGAAAGGGTCATGAGGTGATATAGCTAAAAATATAATTATTTATGGGCACTAACATATTACTGATAAACTGTAAAAATCTGGTGGAATACTTGAAGAAATTAAAGAGATTTAACTGGAGTGCAGGAAGATTTATATAAGTTATCATATGTTGTAAGATGATTATTATGTGGTAAAAGAATACTATTTTTCTCTGTTGAGCACATGCCTTTCTAGTTCGTATGGGTGTAGATATGAGAATGAGCAATTTCACTAGAGAAAGCCAACTTCGTACCAATCTCAATCGCCATATATCGTAACATTGGGAGGTAGTGAGTGAGTCTCCTGTAACTGAAAGGTTAGACCAAATTTTGTGTGGTTTTACTCGACTTTGATTTAGAATTTTTGACAACACACTGGGTCTAGTTTTCTCATCCTTCACTAGATTGACTTTTAGTGCAGCTTTATTATATTAGTGAAAATAATTTTTATAATGATCAAAGTTTTAAAAATTAAAAATTACTCAAGTGGCCAGGTTTCCTGTTTGTTCTGGGAAATCACACAAGCTTCATGTTTATTTTATGCTGGTCTCTGACTTGAAGCAGGTAGTGGCTGCACGCTGCTGTGCCCATTTCAGCCGGGCTTTCCATGTGAAAGACATTGTCCCAGTATTGCGTTCTTTCTTTGCAGTTTAGAACTGATAGTTTAATCTCAAGCTGCCTAATTCCTCTGACAGTTGTTATACAAGTACTATTTGGTATTCCATTGAATTAGTTTTCCAGGAATGCCATAACAAATGCCACAGACGGGGTGGCTTAAATAACAGAAATTTATTTTCTTGTACTTCTAGTCTGGAGTTTAGAGACCAAGGCCTCGAGGCTCTGGTTTCTTCTGAGGCCTCTCTCCTGGGCTTGCCCACGACCCCTCGTTCTGTATCCTTCATCATTGTTCCTCTGGGCACCCCCATTCCTGGGGTCTCAGTTTATCCAAATTTCCTCTTTTTTTTTAAATTAAGCTTTTTATTATGCAAATTTTAGACGTATACAAAAATAGAGAAAATGTAGTAATGATACTGATCACCAACACAGCTTCAATAATTAGCAAGAAATGACCAATGTAATTTCATCGATGTTTTCACTCAACTCCACTTGCCCTCATCCTAGATTATTTTAAAGCACAGCTATGATTCAATAAAATAAATAAATAAATAAAAAATAAAATATTTTAAATTTTAAAATTTGATGATTGACTAGATAACTGAGAAAATACTATTTCTAATGGTGCATGTTTGACAATGATATCATAATTGTGCTTTTTAAGAGTTCTTATCTTTTATCAATACATGCTCAATATTTATGGAAAAAAATACCTTAGAATTTGCTTCAAATTTCCTCTTTTTGTAGTGACACCAGTCAGTTAGGTCTCAGTCAAGTCTAATGGGCTCATTTTACTTCATTACCTCTCTAAAGGCCCAATGTCCAGATGCAGTCACATTCTGAGGGACTGAAGGTTAGAGTTGGAACACATGAATTTTAAAGAAACACAATTCAGCCCCCAACATCTACTGAACACAGTTTTCTTTCCACTTTTCTCTGATTCTGAAATCTTTGTCTGTTGTTATTTTTTTAATTAATTAATTAATTAATTAATTTTGCAGTTTTTGGCAGGGGTCGGGTTTGAATTCGCCACCTCCGGCATATGGGTCTGGTGCCCTACTCCTTTGAGCCACAGGCACCGCCCTGGATTTTCTTTTCATGCTCATGGCGATCTTCCTTATTTTTGGCCTCCCTGTCACCCAAGATTACTTATATTCCATCTCCTATTTTGCTACCAGAACAAAAATAGCCATGAGCATGGAGCATGATTTTTCAGATCTAACATTGCACCTCTAAAATTCCTTCTGTAATCCTGTGTTCATGATGCTCCATTATCTTTCAATGTCTTATCTCTGCTAACAGATCCATTAAGGATCAATTTTCTGCTTGTGCAAAATATCCTTTTCTCACACAGTTGCAGTATTTGCTGGCTTGATCTTTTCAGGTACTGGGATATCATTTAGAGTTGTGGGTTATTCATACTCTTCCTATTTCTTTCTTTAGTTTATATCTTAACTAACTCATTTCCTTATGTGACTTTTCTCATCAGCTTAAGAAGAAGAGTATCCATTTCATTTTTTTTTTTTTTTAATTGTTGGGGATTCATTGAGGGTACAAGAAACCATGTTACACTGATTGCATTTGTTGGGTAAAGTCCCTCTTACAATTGTGTTTTGCCCCCAAAAGGTGTGGCACACACCAAGACCCCACCCCCCTTGCTCCTTCCCTCTC
>CAUYON010099192.1:0-15700 GCA_963573935.1 Arctocebus calabarensis
CATTACTACTCACAGCAATCTCAAACTCTTGGGCTCAAGCGATTCTCTTGCCTCAGCCTTCAAGCAGCTGAGATTATAGGCGTCTGCCACAAAGCCCAGCTAACCATCTTAATTCTTCCAAACATATGAGTATTCTCCTGCTATAGTGCTTTTCACTAGCTTGTCCATGAGGCAAGTATCTTTTCCCAAGGTATCACCTTCCCTACTTGTTGCCTACTTCACAGCTGCTCATACGTCACCTTCTTAGCTAGGCTTTCATTGACTACCTACAAAAAAAATCACAGTACTTCTCATACTTCACTCCCAGCCCCTCTTCCTAGCTTTATTTTTGTTTTGTATAATAGACACTACCTTCTAATATAATAATTAATGTGTTTATCTTTGTTAAGTTTTAGTAACCTCACACTTGAAGAGAAGGGCAGGGATTTTGTACATTTTGTTAACTGATGTGTTATGCTTAGTGCCCAGAAAAATGCATGGTAGGTGCTTAATAATTAATTGATGAATAAATGTCTAACTTACACCACATTTGTATTTCTTTGTCCTCCACTAGAATTACTGAGAGTCTCTAACGTGGGATGAATTTGGTCAGTCCCTGAGTGAGCCCCTTGCAATCCACTCAATGATCCACTCAAAATTGCTGGGATCAGAAATTCTTCGGCAAGTCTTCATTGTTCCTAAATAGACCCCCAAGGCTGACCTTATCTGAGGTATTTATTTATTTATTATTATTATTTTTTTTTTTTTAGAGACAGAGTCTCACTTTGTTGCCCTCGTAGAGTGCCGTGACCTCACAGCTCACAGCAACCTCCAGCTCTTGGGCTTAGGCAATTCTCTTGCCTCAGCCTCCCCAGTAGCTGGGATTACAGGTGTCTGCCACAATACCTGGATATTTTTTTGTTGCAGTTTGGCCGGGGCCAGGTTTGAACCCACCACTCTTGGTATATGGGGCTGGCACCCTACTCAATGAGTCATAGGCATTGCCCTGAGGTATTTATTTTGTCCTTCATATTGCTTACCACCAGTTTGGTCTGCCCCTAAAATTCAGTTCTGTTTTGGTTCTTCAGTCCTAATGGCTGCCATCCCACAATCTGTCATGGACATCAGCTTACGGGAGTACCTGGCTGAGCTACCTTGCTTACATCAATCAACATCCCAGACTGGAACTTTGTTCTCAATCTTGGCCAAATGACTTGTACCCTATTCATTACACCCTCAATGGCAACTATTTCTAGCCAGATTGGACATAGATTGCCTGTAACTGCTTGCCCACATTGTGCTTCATCTACCTATAAAGCTAGTCTTTCTTGCTTTTATTTCTTCAGCATTACATTCTAAAAACTAATATGTTTGCTTTTTTACTTAAAAATGGATGCCTCATTTCAATTTTTTCTTTTATGATACCTTTATGCTTTCTATGCCCGAATTTCAACTTTTCTATAGTCTGTTTAGTTTATATTTCTAAATACTGGTCAATTCATGTTTCTTTCCTCTACTCTGTAAACATGAGCTTGGTTATTGCATATATGTATATAAATATATACATATATATGTTGAATCAGGTATCAAAGAGAAAAAATGAGAAAAAGATGATCTTCAGCAAATCAAAAAAATTAGAAGTTACAATTCTATTTGAATTCTTCTCAAGTTCTCACAGTATCATGGTAGTGTCTTCACTGTTGAAATTGTTTTTGTTAAGAGTAAGATTTAAAAAACCCTGTAACAGTTGCTAAGCAATCCATTTCGAAATGCTATTTCATGCACAATTATCTGTATTTTGTGAGTCATCCTCTATTTCCTTTTAAAACTCAGCTATTGGCTGGTGTATCCCTCTCTGAGAAAGTACATTCTGATACATTTACTCATCACATTGTTGGCCCTGTACTGACAGATTCACTCTGTGAAGAGGTAGAAGCACATCCCCTAGCCCCTATTTTTCTTTCCATCATGGTCTATGTTCTTCACACAAATGCTGCAACCTGAGCTTTGTTCTGTCACTATGTGTAGCTCATTCAAACTATGCTCTTTCAAAGCAGTAGCAGTAGAAGTGGTTGAATTAGTCTCAACTGCAGCAAGGGACAGTTACTAAGAGGCAGGTGCCATTGTTTTATTACTGGTTCACTAATCTTTAGTGAGAACAGCCGTCGTCACACATTCTTGATTCCTTATTTTACTGAGGACCAAAGGGCTCAGATAATTTGACTTTGTTGTTTTGGAAGGTTACCTGACTCCAGTGGCTCACTCCCCACCTCTGTTCTCAGCCCTCCCCTCTGCACATGGAGCTCCTTGTCCTGTGGGCACTGACTGACAGGCCGTGTTTGGCAGTTGACTCTGGCAGTAACTCTGCCTCCACACAGGGTTGCCAGACTGCACTGAACTGTGAGACTCATGTTAATGAAATTGCCCTTTTAGAAAATTGACTTTTCTAATAACCATGGTGACTAAAGGAGTCTAGTTGTAAAGATGAAGGGCTATGTCTGTTTAACTGGCTTTGCCCAGCATCAAGAATGCACACAGACATGCACCCTCCCACACATGCACATATACACACATCTTCATTGTTGCCTCCATGAGTCTTTTTTGTACAATGTTGATCATTTACTATTGAAAAAGGTTCATTTTTAAATACATCTTTTTATTTGGTTATAAAATTCTCCTTAAAGTAAATGTGCATCGGGCACTAAAGTTGCAAGAAAAACATCATCTGTTCTCCCACTTTGCAGAGACACTTACACTTAATATTTTGCTCTATTGTTTTCTTTGCATAAGTTTCATTTGTTTAGTAGTTTTGGTCATAATGTTTATGTAATTTTTTTCTCTAATTAAATGCTATATCCTTTCCCACATTATTATGAACACTTCATGAATACTTCATCTAATAGATGACTCAAATCTTTTACAGCTTAATATTTTTCTGTATCAGATTATTAACTATTATATATAAAGCAAAGAGGAACTTGGGAATAAATTCATATTTTTTATATTTTAAAAAATATTTAGGATTATCTCCTTAGATACACTTTAAAAGATGAAATTACTTGCAGATGCTGGAGTAGATGTAGAGAGAAGGGAAGACTTTTACACTGCTGGTGGGATTGCAAACTAAAACCTTTTTGGAAGGAAGTATGGAGAATCTCCAAAGAACTCAACTTAAACCTTCCATTTGATACTGCAATCCCATTACTAGGCATCTACTAGTAGCCTGTCCCTCGCTTCAGTTGAGACTAATTCAACCGCTTCTACTGCTACAGAAGAAAAAAAAATCCTTTTATCATAAGGACATTTGCACTAGACTGTTTATCGCAGCTCAATTTACAGTTGCCAAAACGTGGAAACAACCTAAATGCCCACTAACACAGAAATGGATTAACACGCTATGGTGTACGTATACTATGGAAAATTATTCATCCATTAAAAAAGATAGAGTCTTTACATCTTTTGTATTAACCTGGATGGAGGTGGAACACGTTCTTCTTAGTAAAACATCCCAAGAATAGAGATGCAGGATCCAATGTACTCAATTCTCATATGAGGGCAACAGATAATCTAATATGGAGAGAGGATAGGGGATTGATGAATAGGGGAGAGGGGAGGAGCAAGAGTGATGGGTTACTGTGTAGGGCATACTTCTTGGGGGTGGGACACAATCACGGAAGGGACTTAACTTAACAACTGAAATCGGTATAACCTAATTCTTTGCACCTTCAATGAATCCCAAACAATAAATAAATAAATAAATCAGAATTATGCTATGTTAAAAAAAGATGGAATTACTTAGTCAAAGGATCTGGGTATCTTTTTCTAAGATACTGCATAAAGTTCAAAAGAAGAGAGAAATAAATTAGGTAATGAAGAACAAATGTCTGATTTTAGCCTTTAGATTAGGAAGTAAACAGCAGAATACCAGAAGCCAAGAAATGGGAATAAGCTAAGAGATTATTTGTTAGTTGGAATTCCTCATTTTGTTATGAGAAAACTGGGTTGAAAAGAGGTTGAATTTCTTAGTTGGTCTGGACAGGTAGTAGCAGACACATGACTTGGCTTGCAGGTTTCCTGACTTCCGATCGTGCTTGCTCTAATGACCACTGAGATATCTCCTCAGAACTGAGTGAGACTAGGAGATATTTCAAACAAATTTAAACACAAACTTTGGGGAATGTCAGTTTCTTTTGCAGTGCAATATGCTAAATTCAAACAAGCCTCTTGTCCTTTGATTCTCCACTATAGTAAAGATAAGCAAAATAGATGTCAATTCTCAGAATTGGAAGAAAATTCCTGACTATTCTGGAAGTTAGCAATACTGCTAGGAAAAATATTGTCAATCATGCTATCATTCCATGGGAAAGAAACTTCAAAAGTTTAATAGTTAATTAATTTCCAGAAAAAAGAATTGTTGTGGGAAGGATTCATCATACATGGTCAATGGATAATCCAGTGAGACTATGCTGACTTTTACCTTCACATTTCTATCTTCACTACAGTATTTCAACTTAATCAGAAGAACTATTCTCAGAAAGACACCAAAAAATTTATTTATGTAATTTTTATAAGGAAATTCTATATTGTCTTACAATTAATATACTTAAAGCCAACCAAAGATAAGAAACTTGATAAACTACTTTCTTGCTGTGCAGAACTAGCTCCTGATTAACATACCAGAAACATATTCCTATAACCTAACCTCTTTTAGCTTATAATTTGTAATAAATCTTTTCAAACTTTAATTGGCTAAGGGAAAAATTCATACTCAAAAAGATAATAAAATTAATGAATTTTATAAAATGATTTTATGTGGATTAAAAAAATGACCTACTTTGTAAGAATGGGACAAGAGGGCAGAGGAAAAAAATGACCTACTTTGTAAGAATGGGACAAGAGGGCAGAGTTTGGTTTTTTGTTAATCAATCATGTTCATCTCTATTGTCAATATTCCTTTCTTCTTTTCTCCTCTCCTCATGTTATATGGGATCAAACATTTTTTTCTACATTTTGACCATTTTCTTGTTACTAGTTATTTAGGTTATAAGGAAATAGACAGTCAGTCTGTTCCTACAACATCACTGAATGTGTTAAGAGTGTCGCAGGAACAGCTCAGGCTTGCTGTGGTGGTAGGAGCTTTAAGAAGAGTGATCAGGGTTCTAACTGCTAGAGAAGGAGCATAAAACAGGAATTTCCCATCAATCTTCATGATACTTAACTAGCACTCTCAACTGTACTATGTTAAATAAAAATGAGACAGAACCTTAAAAACTTAAAATTAAAAGAGGAAAAATATAGTACGATTTTAGAATTGGAGGCAGGAAACCTAAATCTCAGTCTTAATTCTGAAACTTCCTGACTGGCAGTTGACTCTTTCTAAACTTTGATTGTCTTCCTTTTGCTATTAGGGACAAATGCAAATTAAAAATAAGAGATTTAATTGTTTCTGTTGAAAATAAGGGAAGAGATTTTCCTCCCTTCATTTTGACTGGGGCATTTACTTTAAAAAACTGTTAATTGTTAAACTATTTGAAATGTATACTGCATATAAATCTTTTTGAAGACTAGATTGGTATTTCATCAAGTTTAAGACCGAGGGATACCTTTCCAGTAGATTTGGGAGCCATCCCTTTGAAATGTGAACATGAAGGGAGGTAGCTCCCCTAATACCCAGTTTCTGTGGGGGCAGGGGTGGGGAAGGCAGGAGCAGCCCAAAATTATAAAATTCCTTTCTGGAATAAGGATAAGAGAAGTTTGTTTTACTTTTGAATAAAGTCAAGTAGCTAGAATAAATGATCAGCCCAATTACAGGGGAAAGTAAGTTGAACTATCTATGATAAATGCCACTTTCAAGCTCTTTTGTTTGAGAACTAGTTAGTTATTGCTTGAAAACTCATATGTAATACGTGGTATGAGTCTGTCTACACAAAGGGTGATATTTCTTTCTGTGTTCAACCTCTTAGAAGGTTTCCTATGATGTGCACCACATTCTGGTTTAAAACTTATTCAATAATGTAAGGGTTTTCTTTCTCTAATGGCTTTGTAGAGTGGATTTCTGGGCTGGGAAAAGATTTTATTTTAACTATATTTCCCCAACATAAGAAGATAGCAGTGTAACATTAAATATATTTTAGTCTTTAATTTGATTCATTTAGAGGGAAATCATTAGACACATTTCAATTTCTTTCATGCTCCCTTCCATATAGTTTTGGAGAATGGGAAACATATCCTGGAATCTTGAACAAACAGTAGATTGAGAAGGTGGAGGAGACATGAGCCCTCAGTGAGCAATAAAAGAATGAGGTAATCTTAAAAGTAAAAAAAAAAAAAAATTGACTTATTAATTTAACTTACTTTAGAAGGTCATGGCCCTAAATCCTGTGCTAAGGATGGCACAAGAAGCAGGTCACTGGATCCAACGACAATGGACTCCACCAACAAAAATGATGGAAAAAATGAAATCAACACTGATAGCAAAGACACTCATACAAACCAAGAAGAACACAGAGATGCAAGGAGCAGATAGAGTCAAAAGCCATAATGCCGGTCCTGCTGGTGAGGAGCTTTTGGTTGAGAAGAAAATTCTCAAGAAAGAAAGCGACTATTTCATGATAGGGTTGCAGTTTTTGAAGTGTAGTAAATCAAAAGCTAGAAGAAATCAGTTGCTTGTTTCCAGTGCACCAACCAACTATAAGGATGATATGAAATTTCAGTCCTTTCTTTCTCCTGTTAGTTTGACCAAACCTTTTCCACTCCTCCTCACCCCAGAGGCAGAGTATTGCTAAGGTCAAGTTGGATCTGACTGTAGACATCCAAACAAGATATTTTTCTTCTGGTTTTTGTGAAAGGGTGGACAAGCCAACCAAGGGGTCAGCACACTCTTACCTCTGCCCCCTCCAAACATGCAGCTCTGTTGGTAATTTGAAGCCAGACAGGCTCTGTAGATCTAGCTGTATAGAACAGCACTCTCAGAATTTCACAGGATGATAAATTTGGTCACAGGATGTCACAGAATGATAAATTGCCTCAGGAGAAACAGAAAGGAATTCTGTGTGGCTTACCTTACTGCAGGTTTTCCTTGGCTTTTATAGGGTGACTTTGTAAGAAAAATGCCATCAGCTTTGAAACACTGTTTGTGTTGTATGTGTTGTGTTGCATAAATCCACTTAGGGTGGAAACTACTAAGCTGTTTAGAAAATTCATCAATAAGTTTCTTTCAGAGGATAGAGTTAGAAAAAAAATAGTTTCTTCCAACATATTTGAGTGATTTCTTTTACTATATGCTTAAACAGATTATCATCACTGTCCCCATTTTGCCATGACTTCCAGGAAACTCATAGCTAAGTTTTTACTCACAAGAAATACTCTATTATCACATACATTTTCTTAGCATAATTAAACTTTTGCCTGATTATACTTGCCCACTCCTCCCTCAGTTTCTTCCTAATTCTTGGCACTATTACTTTCCTCATTAAAAAAAAAAAAAAAATTCAGAATATGAAGGGATACACACGTTTTGTTTATATACTTTTTTTCTTTTGTGCAAATTGAGTAAAGGTTATATGTGTGCCCCTTACACAGTGTAACCCATATTGGTTGCATAGTTTTCCTTCTTTTATCCTACAATATCTCAAATCAAACAAATAGAATCATACTCTTTCAAACAACCTGAAGACCAGGAACATAAATTACAGAGGTCTTAGAGATGAATCCTCTGTATTAAAGTCTCCCTCTATCTCTACTCTGTGGTTTCCATATGCAAGAAGATATTCATAGATATTCATGCATTAAATGCATAATAGAAAACTGCAAATAAGCCATTCTTTAACCTACCAGAGAGAATTGCCTGCAGCACAACTATTTTAATGCATATTGTGTCAGCATTCTTTTCAACATTTTAAATGAAAAGGTCTATAAAGGTTTGCTTAGTGTTAAAATATGAGGGACCTAGTATAAGTAAAAGTAATCTTTAAAAAACTCTTTGTTTTAGAGAAGTTATAGAAAACATTAATCTGTTTAGTTGATTATATGAATTTTAGCAACACCAGCATAGCTAAAACCTCCTAAAATAACCTCCTAAATTACAGGCTTTTTTTGAATAATCATAATAATGAGGATAACAAAAAATGTGTAAAGTATCTCTCAATAACTCCAGATTTCTTAAATACATCATATTTCAGGAGATTTTCCTATTTTCCTTTACATAGCCAAAGAAGCTGAAGAATAAGAGATTAGGTTCAAACCACTGGCAATGCTGTTGTTGTTTTAGGAGGAGGGCCTATCTAACACTTTTCCAAACAAACCCCTATAAAACATTTGCACAATTTGAAACCATCAATAAAGCAAACTTTTGGGACCTTTTATGGTACAAAATATTTCAACATTCATTTGGGGACTCAGAATCAGAGAGAACTCAGCCTCAATTACGTAGATGTATAGATATTCAGTTTTGAGTTTTAGAAGTATTCACTTTTTCTTTTTTCACATTTTTCTTATAGATATTGGCAACCACATGTCAATAATTTGGTTGCATAGGAAAGACTGGACTAGGAGTAAAAAGAGACTGCAGTTGCTACACAGACCCAGCAGTAGCATACTTTCAAAATTAGCAAAATTGGCAAATCAGTGCTTGTGCTTGTGTTCATCTCAGGACAGGAAGTACTATTCGTATAAGGAAGAGGAACAAATGCTTCCCTCTGTTCCTCACACTCCACTTAGTAACTAGGGCGTCTATTACTAGATGGCTTTCTGGACTCACCTGGCAGACTGGACTGACACTAGAAGTATTAAGATTCTGAAAGTGAACGTGTATTATCTTTGACACTATAAGAGGTGACAGAAAATAAATAAAATGTTCAATATCCAATTGGTAAACATATTTCAGAAAATAGTGCCAATCAATGATGTGAAATGTCTAGTGCAATTTTCTTCCATGTTGATTTTTGCTATTTGGCATTACTTGAAATTACTTTCTATTACTCTCAACTCTACTGTCAAAATTCTAGGGTACATTTTGGTTCACCTGAGTGGGTCCCCCTTTCCCATGATGTGCCAGAGCTATCATAAGAGATGATGGTAAAATTTATGTAGGTTTAGATGTGAATGAACCACCAGAGATATTCTGTGGCAGAGTCACCTTACTTGGTCTGCACTCTGAAAAGTTTTTGATTATTGAAGTTATAATTTAACTCACATTCATGCTACCACCACCAGTCATGGTGATCTTAAAATGGTAACAATGGTAATTGTAGTTTATCCTGAAACGACCTGAAGGAGGCTTGAAATTATTTGCAGTGATAATCTTGATTCCCATTGTCATCTATGTGGGGTGAGAAGGTTGCTATAAAGGCACCTGGATGACCACAAAATCATATTTAGAAATGTACCTGATAATATGTATAAAATCAGCAGGATGAAACTTTAGGGTGTATAAAATCAGCAGGATGAAACTTTAGATTACTAAGCTGTGTTCCCTAGAGCTGAGAGGGCTTCTTTTAGGTGAATAAAAACCTGTACTTGTTCAGCCCTAATAAATAATGTCTTAGTTCTCTGGTATCTTCGGGAGGAAAGGGTTGTCTACTTTACAAACAGAAGCAAAGCCATCATACAACTACTCTCATATAGCAATTATTTAATATTAATTGGAACTTGGCATGCTGAAAAACTCACTTCCTGAGGGAGGATTATTATTTTTGATTACCGTAGATACTGTATAATACACATAGTACATTTGAGACAGTGAATTATTAAAAAGTACTATATTTTCCCTAGAGAATGCTTTAGTTATTCACCATTAGGACCAGGTCCAGTATTTATCAAATGTTCACAAATGATTAATTATATTTCATTTACAAATAGACTCTAAAGGGAGACATTTTATTGCAAGTCCTTTTTTGTAATGAATTGTCTGTCATTATGAATTCATGCCCAAGCCTAAAATAATTCCTTTTTGTTTCCTTCCCCTGACCTTACACCTGAGCCTGCCATGGCCCATCATGTCTTTCCTATTCCTTCTATCTGAATCACATGATCATTCCCTCAGTTGCCTGAGCTAGAAACCCCAGACTTATCTTGACTCTCACTTTCCCTATTTACAACCAGGCACCATATTTAAATGGTTTCCTGTTGTCTGCAGAGTAAAAGGCAACTCTTCTTAATCTTACAGTGATATCCAGAGCCCAGGCTACCCCAAAGTTCCAGTTACCCTTTCTCCACTAAGAAGGCTGTCCCAGCTCCTACCATGAGAGGCTCTTTTTTATGCTTGTGTCTTTGCCCTTGCATATGTTTTCTTGGTTGGGCTTTCCTTTCTTTTTCTTTGTCTGCTGAGTGAATGTCTTCTTGTACAGAAGCCAGCTCATAACAGAAGAAAGGTCATCTTCTTGCTGTAATTTTCCCAGACTATTTACTTCCTTCCCCTGGGCAGATGGAGTAACTCCCTCATTTACTCTTTTATAGAAGTGTATGCACACTGCTCTTGGCTTGTTCTTACTTATCTGTGCATCTAACTCACATGTAAGATAGGAAGTTTTTATAGTCTATGTCTTATGTACTTTTGCAGATTCTGCACATGTTAATTGAGCATACAATAAGCCCTCCGTGACAGTTGTATGACTGAATTGAGCATCCCATTAAAGGAGGAAACAAAGTTCTATCTCAGTGAATATTTCATGTGAGCACCATGTTGTAGTTGATGATGGCGCTCAAGTAGACACAGCTGAAGAAGAAAGTTGGGCAGTGGATCATTTAAAGGCCCAGAGTAAATAGTTGTAGAGACAAGGTAGTTTAGAGAAAGAAGGTGAATTGGAGATTAGCCTTATACAAATAATTTACTTTTATTTCATTATGTTCTGTCCTCCTGCAGTTTGGCATTTTCTGTGCCAATTGCCTAGAAAAGCATCTACACAGTTCCTAGACTGTAACAGACTCATAATAAATGTTGTGTAAATGAATGAATGAGGGAACAAAGGGAATTATTCCAGCTCACTCATTTTATAGATAAGAAAACAGATGCAAAAATGCAATGAATAGGAAAGCAGACTCTACCCCTTTTCCAAGATGCCACTACCGTCTTTACATTGAGCTAGGTTGTTTTGTTTTGTCTTTTTTTTTTTTTACCTTAATTGTTCAGCTTTCAAGAAAATTATGCAACTATTATGTCAAATAAAGGACCTGAAGTTTAAAACCTCTGTCCTACAGCCACACAAATAGGTACTAACTCTGCTGTTCTTATGCAGTGTCTGGTATACAGTCTTTCCTCTGTCACCTGCTGGCTTGGTATCCATGGATAGAAATATGATTGATTATGGGTCTTGTTAACAGAAAAATCTTTGCTTTTCATATCTGTATTATTTGGATGGGAGCAAGTTAATAAATTTAGAGAGCTGTGATCTAATGGCAAGATCATTAGACTTTAAGGTTGAAAACCCGAGTTTAGTTTCTAATCTTATTATTTTACTTACAGCAAATACTTCACTGTTTTGGAAACTTAGGTTATTTTTATTTATAAAGCAAAGCATATGATTGATACCTGCCTTGTGGAGTTCTGTGATGAATAGATAAATGATGACCATAAAAACATAGTGTGTCTGCATAAAATTAAGGTATTATTACTATTAAGCTTATGTAAGAATGAAAAAAAATGTATATAAAGGGGTTTTCTCAGTTGCAATTTTCTCTATTTCCTTTGTTACTATTTTGCAATTTCATTGTACCCCAGCCTTCATTTGCATAAATAGATAAAAGATGGGTAAATACGCTCATACCCACTAATGTGATTTATATACAATATAGTATATTTAAATATAATTTTGCCTCTAATACTTTTGGACACAAAGGAATACAACTATAATAGAGAAATAGTTTAAAAGACTTTTTTCCTTGTCAAGATCTTCCATTCTCATAAGAAAATCAAAACCATCCAAGAACAGGGAAAATATGAAAATTAACATGCATGCACACAGTGTGAACTCTCAGATAAGAAAAACAAAAGCCACTGCCAGCTTGTTTTTTTTTTTGCAGTTTTTGGCTGGGGTCAGGTTTTGAACCTGCTACCTTCTGTGTATGGGGCCGGCACCCTACTCCCTTGAGCCACAGGCGCCACCCCTCATCTGCTTGTTTTGTTAATAATGAAAAAATGACTTTCCAAATGTTCTGCCTTAGCTGCAGCTCTCCATTTAAAAATGAATCTGATGAAAATATAATTTGCGTTTCTCAGTTTTATAAACCATGTCCTTTCCCTCAAGCAATGTACAGACCTTTTCTTGACAACTTCATCTCTCCTCTTTAATGTCAATATTGCCCATTACTGATTATGTTCTGTTCCTTTCTACTTCTATATAAATGTTTTCATTAAAATGAAGACAGTCAAAATGACAACAGAAATTAAGATGTATTTTCCAATATAGCTTTAAAAATATCTGTTGGCCATATAAGAAAGCGTCCTGGAGTTTTTTAGGTGTGAATAGGATTCTAGAAGTAATTTAATTCCAACCCTTTTATCTCAAAGTTTGGGAAATGAGGCTGTTTTTGAGTAGCTGAAAAGGAGATATGCTAGTTTTCAGAGAAGAAAGAGTTGGAAAGAGCTCCAAGCTATCTTTAAGGACTCTTTTTACTCTGCATGTGCTAAATTGAAACACAATAAATTTTAACATAGGTAACATAATTCTCCCTTATCCAAATGATATCAGGAAAGAAGGAAGCCTCACTCAACACTTATATTAACTCTTTGGATGTGGGTACTGATGTACTGATGATCCGTATCTGGGGAAGGACCAGATAAATTGGATGATAGGAGATCTCAATGGCCTGGAACAATTGGATAGATTTAAGAAAAGGGAATTTCACAGAGATAGTTGCAAAGTCAGCACTGAACAATATAAAATCAGATGGCAAAAGTACTTGAAGTGGGACATATGGTTTAGCAGTATAACATGATTTTTTTTCTACAAAGTGGCTTTTTTTTAAAGAATTGAAAGTTATATGAGTTTATTTTAGTTCCCTTCCCCAAATCAACAGGATTCTCAAAGTTTGGGAAATGAGAAAATTAACCTAATTTTATGTTTTTACTCCATTTTATTTATGCATTTATATACTTTTTGTTGATTTATAAAAAGTAATAAAATATTTTGTAGGAAAGAAAAGTACATACAGAACAACAAAGGTGCTAAATCTAGTTTACTTTATCCACCTGGAGTTCTTAATATACATAGGAACTCTGACATACTGGGGCTTGTAAAGGGAAAGCTCAGAATGTTATTGAACTCAGACCCAAGTACTTCAGGAAAGGTTACATGAATTGGATCCGTCTCTCCTATGGAAAGAAGGACTATATTTACTGGTAGGGAAAAATGGGCATGAGGGGATCATGTACTTTGTAACGAAAGAGGTTAAGTGATTGAGTGTAAAGTATTTCAGGCATGGCAACAGACGGCGTTAGTTTGATAATTGGTGCCATCATTTACTAGGGGTGTGACCTTGAGAAAAATCACTAAGACACCACATCTCAGGCTTTTAATCTGAAAGATGAGAACAGGCATATCAACCTCACAGAATTGTTGTGAGAATTAAATTAAACTAAACAATATATGTAAAACACCCACAGTACATGACATGATGTAAATAATCAACCAACATTGACCTCTCCACCCATTCGTCTGGCAGATCCATTAGAAATTTTCATTAGATTTTAGTAGAGTAATACCTTCCAGAAGGGTATAGAGAGGTATAGTAAGGTCAGGTATTCAAGATCCCTGCCCATTATGCATGATATATTTATATGTATATCAAAAACATTTGGTTGTACTTTATGCCAGTAAAGATTTTTTATTCATGGGTGGCGCCTATGGCTCAAAGGAGTAGGGAGCTGGCCCCATATGCCGGAGGTGGCGAGTTCAAACCCTGCCCCGGCCAAAAACTGCAAAAAAGAAAAGAAAAGATTTTCATTCAAAAATAGTTAATACCATATAGGTGGTATTATCTTAGAAAGCGAAAAAGGTATTTCACTACTAAATACAGTAAAACAGTGCTTATTTACTTACCTGTAAAGTGCAGAAAGAGGCCGCTTGTTTCCAGGTTTTGGTCTGTATGGTTTTGGTTCTCCTGCCATGTTGATATCTAAAAGTATAAAATTAAATAACACTGATTAAGAAAATGTTATACCGGGGGAGAAGCCAAGATGGCGGTCTAGCCAGCTTTCTGCAGACACTCCTGTACAGAAGGAGAGTTAAAGGACAGAATTTAGCGAGAAAGCCAACAGTTTGGAGCTGAGCCAAGAGACAAGGTCGAAGAATGCACATCAACCCTGCTGGAGTGACCTGCGACCCCAAGGACACAAATAAAAGGTACAGAGCATATCACCAAGCGGAAAGGAGTCCCCTCCCCCAAGAGAACAGCTCATAGTATATGCCATACCTCCATACAAACAAGCAAGCAGAGTTCAGATGTCCTCCCACTCTACCCCATGGGAGAGACTCTCTAAAAACTGGACCTCCTTCCCCTACTAGGGTGCCGTGGCACTCTTCTGCCAGGCATAAAGCTGTATAAAACTGTATATATTCTCTACCTGTAAGTTGGAACTCCCGGCATTCCCCTCCACTCTCACCCTGGGGGTCTGTCCCCCACAGAGTCCAGATTCTTGGACACTTTCTTGAGGGGTGTGGACAGGGAGCGGGCTGCTGCTGGTCTGTGCTGTTCTCCTGGCTCTGGAGCAGTGAGAGGAGAGTACGCCGAAAGGTGGCTGGCCAAAGTGGACAAGAGGACAGACGGTCCCCTGAGGCACCAAGCCCAGTGCTGAGAAAGCTTTGCTAAATTTCGGCCACACCTGGCCCTCAGGAGATGACAGCTGAGACAAAGGGCTGAAGCTCGCAGACTGAGTCAGGACTATTAGCAGCCCAGTGTCTCTTCCACAGGGGGCAGAAATTCTGTGAACTTGTTCTGTTCTATCAACTTTTTCATCTACTTTACATTAATCAGGGACAGGGTTGGAACTGAGTGAATTGCCCCAGTTCCTATCAAGTACCCAGGTTGTCAGGCCTCACCTCCCCCCCTGCCAACACCGACATAACTGGTGGACTGCCTGAGGAGCCACAGAGCCTCATGTGACCTACGCAGGCACAAACCTCTAGAGCATCTGCTCATTGGAGGAAACTGGATCACAGCCCTGCAGGGTTACCAGAGACTGGTTGTGACAGAGGGGCAAGGCGGGGAAAGAGGCATCAACCTTCCCAGGCTAATTTACTGGCTGGGGGAGCCCTCCTGAGCTCACAGAACCCTGGAGTGAGTTATACTAAAGCTGCCAGCAGACTTCTGCTGTCTAGTTGCCAGAGACTTTTCAACTCTTTGATTTGAGGGTTGGTACTGGCTGGGACAATTGATTGGTACCTCTTCAACTGGGCCAATCACCCGAGGACTTTTCAACGCTGTACACTGGGTGTGTGGTAGTGAGGTTTGATTTTCCTTTCCAATTGTTGCGGAATTGTTGTGGGGGGTATGATAACCTAACTGCTGGTTTTCCTCCATAGCTCAGAATCCAACACAGAGTAACTGATTCTCTAGGGTAAGACAGAGATCAGCTGAAAATAAGACAGAGCCACTTAACCCCACCACATCAAGAAGGCCCCCAGTTGTGCAGGCAGTAGCAAAGTACGGGTTGGCAAAACTCTAGGGGGAAAGGTACAAACACCAGTCCCAGCTTACAGGCAAAGGAAGGACTGGTCAATCACTA
>CAUYON010099194.1:0-10812 GCA_963573935.1 Arctocebus calabarensis
ATACCGAAGGTGGCGGGTTCAAGCCCGGCCTCAGCCGAACTGCAAAACAAAAAAAATAGCCGGGCGCTGTGGCGGGCGCCTGTAGTCCCAGCTACTAGGGAGGTTGAGGCAAGAGAATCGCTTGAGCCCAAGAGCTGGAGGTTGCTGTGAGCAGTGCGACGCCACGGCACTCTACCCAGGGCGATAAAGCGAGACTCTGTCTCTACCAAAACAAAACAAAAGAATTACAAGCAATTAATCTAATATACAGAACTTAAGCTACTATTTCAGACGTAACCTGCAGGGTTGAAAATCATATTTATTACATTTTATTTCACATCTCACTGTTAATCTCTGAGGACTGGACTGGTAAAAAGATTTTTGTACTTAATTCATCAATATTTATTAAGCACTACTCAGTATAAAAAATTTGAATTGAATATTTTTCCTTTCTTTTTAGTAAAATTAACTTGCACAGCTGGGTGAGGATCCAGTCATTCCAGCACGCTACACTGATGTTGTTGTTCACTCTTCTGTTTTTCCTGGATGAGAGAGGAAGAGAAAACTTGAAAAGCTGGTGGCATGGTCCTTTCAGGTTGCTGTAACATAATACCATAAACTGGGAGGCTTATGCACAACAGAAATTTACTACTCACCAGAGGCTAAAAAGTCTGAGATGGAGGTGCCAGCAGATCTGGTGTCTGGTGAGGGCCTGGTTTCTGGTTCATAGATAGATGGCTGTCCTCTTGGCATGTCTTCACCTGGTAAAAGAAGCAAACAAGCTCTCCAGGTCTCTTTTAGTCCTATTTATGAGGGCTTCACCCTCATGATCTAATTACCTCCCAAAGGCCCTACCTCTTAATATCATCACATTGGGGATTAGGTTTCAACATAACAATTTGGGTAGAGACGCAAACATTCAGACTGTAATACCTGGTAAGGCAATTCTCAGTTTAGTCTTAAGCTCTGCTAAGAAGTCCTAGTCTCTCACTTATAAACTGGCTATCATTTATTAATCATCTATGTATGCTAGGTGTTCTACGTGGATTACTTTTAATCTTCCCATTTCTGTGGGTTGGTGAGTATTTTTATCTTCATTTTACAAAGTGGTTCATAGAGCATAGAAGTGAAACAAGTTGAAAAAGTAGTTTGGATCAAAAGTAGGGACTTTGTTCAAAAGTGCTAGAGTTTGAATCTTGCTACATACATACTTGTTGTTTGAACTGACACCAGTTAATTTCTCTGTGGCCTTGATGCTTATCTCGAAAATAGAATAAAATCATACAAACTCAGGGAGTTATTGTGCATGTTAAACGAGCTAACATCTATAAACAGCTTATAGTGCTTGGGCTTTTAGTAATACCCAATGAATATTAGTTACTATTATTAATTTGGTGTGCCCTAGGGCTGAATCTGAAGGCTTCTTTTTTTTCTCTGTATATCTGTTTCTCCCTAGGTGACCTCATTCAATCCCATGACTTTAAACTCTATACTGATGACTCCAAAATGTATATCTCCTGCCAAACTGATACTTTTCAAATGCTAGTCAGCTCATGTCACTTCTCTACTCAACATCCTCCAATGGCTTCCCACCTCTCTAAGTAGAAAATCCAGATCCCTAGCCAGGGTCTATGAAACACTACAAGATTTATCCTGCTTTTCTGATGTGGCACTTTCCATATTCTTTTTTTTCTCCAGCCAGGCTGATGTGCTTGTTGAACATTCCCAAGCACTCTTGGTTCTCCCATTTTTTGGATTAGTTGTTCTGCCCAGGTGTGTTCTTCCCTAGATTTTTTTTTTGGAGACAGAGCCTCACTCTGTCACCCTGGATAGAGTCCTGTGACATCACAGCTCACAGCAACCTCCAACTCCTGGGCTCAAGTGAGTCTCTTGCCTCTGCCTCCCAAGTAGCTGGGAGTACAGGTGCGCCCGGCCATTTTTTGGTTGCAGCCATCATTGTTGTTTGGTGGGCTCGGGCTGGATTCGAACCCGCCAGTTCAGGTGTATGTGGCTGATGCCTTAGCCTGCTGAGCCACAGGCGCCGAGCCTCTTTCCTGGATTTAAATGACACATTCATTTGCTCTATTCAGGTCCCTGTTCAAATACTGTTTTATCAGAGAGGCCATTCCTGATGATCTCAAATAAAATTCACTCATAAGGAGTAGAAATTTACCCAAGAAACTTGAAGCCAGGTTTTGTACTTGAAGCCAGTATTTTTGTACTGTGAATCTCTGAGTTAAGAATTATTGGTTCCAGGGTGGTGTCCGTGGCTCGGTGGGTGGGGCGCCGGCCTCATATACTGAGGGTGGTGGGTTTGAACCTGGCCGCTGGCCAACTGCAACAAAAAAATAACTGGGCATTCACTTATTGTACATTGTACAATTGCCATCTAATATTTTCTTTCTCTGTTTTTTGTTTATCTCCCTTCAGTTGAGTGAAAACAGCACCTAACACAGTGAGTGTTCAAGGAACACTTATTTAATGGTAAATCCTTGTCTCAACTTCGGTAGCTTATGTAAGATTGCCATAGTTTTCCAATACTGCTTTAGTAACTGTCCCTTCCATATTCTCTGAGACTGCCAGCACTGGTTCACTCACCAAAAGGACCAGGACAGCAGAGGAAAGTTTCAAACCCCCTCTCCCCAAACTCTGGGTAGCCACTAGGTTGACATGTGGATTGACCTGTATAGTTTGGAATCATCAGATAAGGGGAAAAGGTGAGGGGAGATCCTATTGGAATAAAACTTGTCATTTCTCACTTAAAATTTTAAGGACGAAAGAGAAAAATTCTTCAGAGCAAACATTTTTGAAGTTAAAGTTGTTCGAGAAAGTAGATGGGGGCAAGAAATGTTGGTGAGACGGGAAAACTAAATCAGAAAGAGGCGAGAGAGAAAGAGCGCACACCGTGCTCTGGGCTTGGTACTGCCTCTTGCTTTTTAAATACATTACCAGAAAGTGTAAAATAAATGTAATAAATTACAATAAAGTGATGGAGTGAAGGGGAGTGGGGACCAGAGAAAGAGCCGGGTGGGGCACCAGGGCGAGAGCCGCTAAAGAAGCCAGCAAGAAAAGAGAGGGACCGGAGAGGACAGCAGCACAAAAGCAGCCTGGATCTTGCCGGCGCTGCAAGCGTTAAGAGGAGGCGGGGAGTGACGCGGTTTGCGTCTGGAGCGGCTCCTTGGAGTCCACAGCATCCACCGCCGGAGCCTCGCCTTCCTTTCTCCCTCTGCAGACATATCGAGACACAAAAAGAGAGGCGACCCCCAGACCCGCGCGCGGGACCCACCGACAGCATGACCGAGACCACCAAGACCCACGTTATCCTGCTGGCCTGCGGCAGCTTCAATCCCATCACCAAAGGGCACATTCAGATGTTTGGTGAGTCCTCCCGCCCACCCCCGAGGCTGCTTCCGCTCCTCTCCGCGCCCGGCACCTGCGTTTTGCCGGCGACGGACCGGGAAGGCGTGCGCCCCTCCGGAGGGGTGCTGCGGCTGATCCCGCCGGCGGCAGGTCGGCCTTTCTATCCCCACGCGGGGAGGCCACGCAGGCTGTTTTCCAGGCGTCACTTGCTCCGGCCAGACCCGGCTCTTAGGGGCGGCCGGGGGTGGGGGATGGAAGGGGGTTGGAGGTGAGTGTCGTTTGGGGGTGGATGGGGGTTCGAGGTTCGAGGGCTGGAGTGTGGCGGTGAGGTGGTTTGTTCGGCTACTCGGCGGTGAGAACCGGCAGAGGTTGGGGCGCCGAGACGGGAGGAGAGGGTCGGAGATAACGTGCTGTTTGTTTAAGATGGGCTGAAAGCTCGAAGGAGGTAAATGATGTGTGTGCCTCCGAGGCGCACACTGGCACGCAGCACACCAGTGACAGGGGCTGAGGCTTCAGGGAGATCGATTCAGGGTTTTGCTGATGGTTCGGGGAGGCCCGGGGGCGAGCGTTTGGGGACTGTGGACCGCGTATTGCCCGCGCGAGCTGGATACTGAGTGAATGGGGAGGGGGCCCCCTGGTCTGCCTGGGTTTGGCTGTTGGCCCTGGCTGCCTAGGAAGGGGAGGGGCCGGGCCAGCTGCAGCCGGAGGCCCTTCTTAAGCTGGTGTTGATGGATGGGGCCCAAGTTGGCCGAGGCTGTGCCCAGGGCGGCGATGGCACCCCGAAGGCTTGCGGCGTGCGAGTGTGTGTGTGAGTATGTGCGTGTGTGCATGTTTGGGGGGAGGGGAGCGCATCATCGAGCGTTTGTTTCTTCGAAGCTTTGGGGCGTGGAGCGAGAGGGAGAAAGCAGGGCCTCATGGCTGCGGTCTTGGGGTCCATTGGGGGAGAGGCAGGAGACAGGTGATTGACCGATGCCTGTTGGAGATTTCGCGCCACGGGTGGGGAGACCACGCAGTTGGTAGCTGATCCGGTAAGACCCAAAGGCGCGGGGTCGTGCGCCTTTAGACCCTGAGAGAGGGACATGGAGGTCACTTTAGAAGCAGGAATCGAGGAGAAGTTAGAAGTTAGGGGTGCTTTTTCCTGCGACTGAGGCAAACAAGGCGTAGGGGAGAACGAGTGGGTTGGAGACGGGTGAGAGAGTCCCTGACCTGATGGGGTAGCGAGGCGCTCTCCAGAGGCGGCGGTGCTGAAACGCAGGGGGAGCAGGAGCTGGCTGCGGACGCAGGGTTCACCCGAGCCGGGGATTGCGTGAGCTCTCCTAGAGCCGTTTAATGAAAGCCACAGCACATCAGTAAGGGCCAGGAGAGGTAGCCTAGGCCAAAAATATTATCTTGAAACCGAAAAGGTGAGCTGAACTGGGACCTCGTTTTAAAAACCTCATGAAAAGAATATAGGATTACTTTTAGCAGAGGACAAATCAGGTAGGCACCTTTACATGATGGAAGGAGGGAAATGGAGAGATAGCCATCCCTTCCTCGCCGTTCCTTCAACTTTTAAAAGTGATTTATTAGAAATGAATGCCAATTTGCCTGTTAAATAAAGACTTCTGTTCAAGCATTAGTATAGACGAGAACATCCCATCAAGTCTTCTACAGGAATAATCCGTGCCTACAGGAACACTTTGCTTTCACTTTCTTTTGATTCTGGTGTCTTCAGCCCTTCCCTTCTTGGCCATATTCTCTCTAGCCATTTAACGTGTACTTCATTCCTCTCCCTTGGCCAGGCAGGAATAGACTTTCCTTTGGAGCTCCTTGGCCCTAGGAATCTTTAGTGACCCAGCAGGTGCTTCTCCTTTCTTCCTGGAGCTAGGCATATAGTGTAGTCATATTCCCACTTGTTTTAGATTAGAAGAGGAGCAGATCTGGATTGAAAACCAAGGATTCTGTCTCTCAGCCCAAGATACCTTGGTAACAATGATGATAAAGGCTTTCGTGAAGTGGGTACTGACTTGCCAATTCTCCATGAGCTCTAAGGATAGAACACGTGGAAGTAGGCGTGGATTTCAGAAGGATTAGAAGTGGAATAGGTGAAAGGAGACTTTGGACAGTAATGATTATTTGCTTGGTATTAGAACTGAGGACTAAGGGAGAATATCTGTCAACAAAGCCCTGTGAGTGTCCGTTTGTTAAGTATCATCCACAGGGCAACAGGGAAAAAGGGTGTGATGTTGTGCTCACTATGGCTGAGGAGCTTCTTACTTAAGGAAGAGTTCAGCACATAAACATGTGAATTCAGCACATAAACATGTGAAGATGAAGAAAGACTGAGAACACAAAATACATCTTAAACTATTTCTTTGTAGAATCTCTTATTGCACTCTTGATAAATCTTTGAGCTCTTAATGCATTTTGTAATTTATTTTTGTAGAGCAGTTTCTGGTTAACAAAACTTTTTCATTATGTCACTTATTCCTATAAACAACCTTATAAGCAAGAAGTCATTATTTCCATTTTGCAAATGGGAAATTGACAAAGGCTAGGTGACTTTCTTATGAACCCACAAGGAGAGTGATTGGCAGAGTTGAGACTTGACCCTCTCATTCCTGATTCCTTTTGCAGAGACCTTTGTACTGCAGCAAGGGTGGAAGGAAGTGCTCACTAATCTTCTGACTGCATAATTCCACAAACACTCTATTGCTTCCAAACATACACTAACAGATTAGAATTAAATTGGCCATCAAGTAAATGAGATTCCTAAATATGCATTTCCTTAAGATCTTTTTTCCATTTCTAGAGAAACCAGTTATCCATGAACTATTTCCTCTCTGTAAATGGGTTTTAAAACTTTCTGCCCAACAACACAGAAATAATCATACAATTAAATTATCAAATTTCCTTTAAGTTGCCTTAAATTTATAATAAAAGTAAAAAAATAGATACAAACAGGATTTGAAATTAGATACCTTTAATAGAGTTTCTGTATTTTGAAATCTAATTGCTTACCAAAGGAAAAGAAAAACTTTATTTATTTATTTATTTATTTATTTATTGTTTTGCAAACAGAGAAGTGGCATTGGAAACTAAAGACTTGCTCTGTATTTCAAAAGTAGCATTCTAAATACTTGTAAAAATTTTTTTTGGATGAGATTTTTGTTCTCTGAAAGAGGAGTTGATATTATTACTCCTATATTTGAAACAGAAAAATAGTATTTGTGATAGAGACTGCTGACACTTGTATACTCAACTTTAACTAAAATATTTTCAGGGACAAATAAAAGTTTTTGGCAAAGGAAACCTATAAACTAATGATGTCCTATCTTTATGGATCCACTTAAGAAGAAAGTGTGAAACTAGAAGCTGTTTTTAGTATAACTTCCTTTGCATTTATATTGCTATATTTGTTAAGAATTCACCACTAGGCAACCAGAAAAATAAGCTGAAATAGAAAAGTAAGAAAGGACCAATAGATTAGTTTGACCATAAAAAATTAGAGGAAATTGAGGGATTTCATCAACAGTAGAAATATATCCTGTTTTTTGATGGTTGCAAAATAACTGAATTTTTCAGTTTTTCTATTTCAAAATATTTTTGCTTTTAACAAGTAGATCTTTTCTGTTCCTTTTAAAGGATAGTGACGACAGCTTTCTACTTGTTGTGGAATTAGATATGCAGCTACTATTGCTATACCTAGAAACCATAAGAAAAATGAATTTGAGTTGCTAGTAAGATATAGAGAACTACCAGAAATCAAAAAAGTGTTTAATGTGCTTGAAATGCTTATATAAAAAGGTCATGGCTGGATGCAGTAGCTCACTCTAGAAAGCTGAGGCAGGTAAAATGCTTGAGCTCAGGAGTTTGGGACCAGCCTGAGCAAGAGCTAGACCCTATCTCTACTAAAAGGAAAAACTATCCAGACATTGTGGCAGGTGCCTGTGGTCCCAGCTACTCTGAGGCTGAGGCAAGAGGATCTCTTGAGCCCAAGAGTTTGAGGTTGCTGTGACCACAGCACTCTACACAGAGCTACACAGTGAGGCACTGTCTCAAATAAATAAGTAAATAAATAAATAAAAATATAAAATAAAAAAGCTGTAAATACTGTGTGGTACTTTATATAGATACTTTCGTACCATTATCTTATTTGATCTTACCCTATCCAAGGTAAACTAGATAAAAATTATCTTTCCTTATTTATAAATTACAAAGCAAAGGTATGGGTTTAAGTCACTGGGTCAAGATCATAAGAAAAAGAGTTAGTATAGGCTCGGCGCCTGTGGCTCAGTGGGCTAAGGCACCAGCCACGTACACCTGAGCTGGCGGGTTCGAATCCAGCCCGGGTCCACCAAACAACAATTACGGCTGCAACCAAAAAATGGCCGGGCATTGTGGCGGGTGCCTGTAGTCCCAGCTACTTGGGAAGCGGAGGCAGGAGACTCACTTGAGCCCAGGAATTGGAGGTTGCTGTGAGCTGTGATGCCACAGCACTCTATCCAGGGGTGACAGCTTGAGGCTCTCTCTCAAAAAAATAAATAAATAAAAATAAAAAAATAAAAAATAAAATACTTAAAAAAAAAAAAAGAAAAAGAGTTAGTATAGAACTGGTTTATGGATATCTAGACTCTCATTCATGAGGCTGCTTCTTTTTTCCCTTATAATTGCAATAGCACCTATGAAAAAAGAAGCATCTGAATTTAGCTGTCCACAAAGGGTAATGAGAATTTTACAATTTTTATTCCTTAGTCACACAGGTCACCAACAAAAATATTCAGCAAAGACATCTGTTCCCAATATTATATGCTTATAATGAGAAGAGGCTATTTCTTTTCCCAGTGCTTTTATATTTTCCATTTAACTGTGTCATCAGAATATTCCTTCCCAAACACCCCCAACTACCTCTTCTTTCTCTTCTTTTCTGTTGCTGAAAGGAACTCCTATTCATTCTTCAGATTTTACCTTTCACAGTACTTTCTCAGGAAACCTCCACTGACCTCTAAATTAAGTCTGGATACCCTGATATTTACATCCACATCAACTTGCACTTCCCATGCCCTAGCTTTTATGCTATATATTTCATGACTGTTTTCCACAATATAACTCAAGCTCATGAAAACAGAAGCAATGCCTGGTGCCATAACTGATGTATTTCCTAGTACCCAACATGAAGTATGCTCTCCATAATAATTGTTGATAAATTTAAGAAATGTATGTACAGAATCTTGTTCCACACAGAGGAATCGGCCATATATAAGTGCCTGGGTGATGAGACCAAGTCATGGTATATTAGAACAAAGAAAAGTTCACAATGGCTCAAGGAGGGGTTGAGTTAGAGATAAGACTGGAGAGGTGGGTGGACATCTGATCAATTATGAGGGTTTATAAGTCATCTTTAAAAAATTAGACTTGGCTCGGCGCCTATGGCTCAACGGGCTAAGGCACCAGCCATGTACACCAGAGCTCGAGATTTGAATCCAGCCTGGACCTGCCAAACAACAATGGTGGCTGCAACCAAAAAATGGTCGGGCGTTGTGGTAGGCACCTGTAGTCCCAGCTACTTGGGAGGCAGAGGCAGGAGACTCGCTTGAGCTCACGAATTGGAGGTTGCTGTGAGCTGTGATGCCATAGCACTCTACCCAGGGTGACAGCTTGAGGCTCTGTCTCAAATAATAATAATAATAATAATAAATTAAATTTTATTGTAATGACAACAAGCAAACATTGCATTAACTTTTAAGTTAAAGGGTAACATAACTGTATCTTTAAAAATTACTTATTTATTTATCTATTTATTTAGAGACGTTCTCACTCTGTCACCAGGCTAGAGTACATGCCGTGACCATAGCTCACTGCAACTTTGAATTCCTGAGCTTAGGTGATCCTTCTGCCTCAACCTCCTGAACAGCTGGTGCACCACCACACCTGGCTAATTTAATTTTTTTTTTTTTTTGGTGGAAACAAAGTCTCACCATGTTGCCCAGTCTGGTCTTGAACTTCTGGCCTCAAGTGATCCTTCCACCTTGGCCTCTCAAAAGTGCTGGAATTAGAGGGATGAGCCACAGTACCTGACTTAAATTATGATTTAACTGAATTTTGAACACTTATTTGTGAAGGGCGAGAATGTGGTGACTAGTTAGGCACATATTTCAGCAATAGAATTCCAGCCAGAGAAGATAGTCACCTGGCCCAGGCTAGTGGTATTTTAAATGGAGAGTGAGTGTGTTTGTTTTCTTTTGTTTATTTGTTTGTTTGTTTGCTTGTTTTGTTTTTGAGACAGTCTTACTCAGTTGCCCTTGGTAGAGTGCGTGGAGTCACAGCTCACAGCAACTGCAAATTCTTGGGCTCAAGTGATCCTCTTGCCTCAGCCTCCCATGTAGCTGGAACTACAGGTGCATGCCACAACACCCAGCTGTTTTTAGAGATGGGCTCTCACTCTTGCTCAAGCTGGTCTCAAACTCCTGAGCTCATGCAATCCACCTGCTCCCAGAGTGCTAAGATTACAAGCATGAGCCATTGCACCTCCCTGGCCTTTGAGAGTGAGTGTATTTGAAGGTTATTTAGGAGGTAAAAGATGATGATTTTGATGATCATCATCATGTGATGATTTGATGAATGAGTGATGGTGAAGCAGTTCAGGGAATTCATAGATTTCTGTCCCAGGTAGATGAGTAGAGAACACTAGAGGGGAAGCAGGTTTGGGGTTGGTGAGGAAACATTTATATTTCATACTCTAAAATTTTGGAAATCTGTGTTGCTATCTATCTATCAAGCACAGACGTAAAAGAAAGAAATACCTAAATCCAAAGTTTCTCTGTAGCCTGGGACATCTGAGCCTTGTAATGAAAGCTCACAGTAGGCTGCAGTTGAATTATTCAAATTTCTTTATGTAACAAAGATGTTGAGATTCATTAACATCATGGAAATAAAAAGAAAAAAGGAAGATTTTTCTCTTTGTTTGTTTTTAACTATCAGAAAGAATTAAGGTCCTAAGTTTGACTCTTTTTTCATGCAAAATTGGAGAGAGTTCACAGAGCCATTCCAAACCTTGTTCAGCACTATATTGATGACTGTAATATTACACTCAAGTAGATGCTTGGGATTCCTGCCTCACACACTGATAAGTTGAAGGGCTGCTAATGGAAACTCATGGATCACTCATGGTGATTCCACGGACAAGAGCTGTGTCTACTGATGACACATGAGTAATGGGTTGAAAAAGATAATATAGACATTTTTCTTCACACAAACTTGATTTACTTTCTTCTTCTGCATTGACTGACTGAGCCTCATGTGGATACAACCTAACTGCGAGACAAGGCAAATCTCCCATCTAGAGAGTCATCCCAAACCAAGAAACAAGATGTAATCAAAAAGAGGGTGGAGGGCGGTGCCTGTGGCTCAGCGAGTAGGGCACCAGCCTCGGCCAAACTGCAAAACAGAAAAATAGCCAGGCGTTGTGGTGGGCACCTATAGTCCCAGCTACTC
>CAUYON010099195.1:0-32528 GCA_963573935.1 Arctocebus calabarensis
TAATTTTATTGAATCATAATTATGTACATTGGTGCAATCACAGGGCACGATTCATATACATTCAGAAATATTTTGATCGTACTGTTAAAGATATCCTTCATGGCATTTCCTTGATCACTATATAAAGACATTAATACTCTACCTTTAATGATCCCCCTTCTTTTAAGGTTTGACCCAGTTTTCACACACTCAGTGCAGTCTTTCTTAATTATTCTAATACCCATTTATCTTCACTTTCTAGAACTCCAATAGAATGTATTATGCATATAAATTCCTTTGGTTACTAAGTCAAGGACAATCTTTAACATATAAATAATTTTGAGTGCATATTCTTTGATTTTGCAGCTGCAATATTGTTATAGACTGAACGTATGTGTCTCCTACCCCCCACAGTTCATGTGCTGAAATCATACCATACATGTAAGCAAGCGTATTGGGAAGTGAAGCCACCAGGAGGTAACTTGGTCATGGGGGCAGAGCCTTTATAAATGATATTAGTGACCCTTATAAGAATCGCAAGACAGCCTGTTTCTCTTTGCTCTGTCATGTCTGTCTGAATTACAGTAATTCAGCATTCTGTGTCCTGAAAGAGGCCTTTTCCACAACCTGATCATACTGCAACCCTGACCTCAAACCTCCAGTCTGCAGATTGCGATAAATGTATTACTTTTTTTTAAATTTCACTGTCTCCAGTCTTTTCGTATAGTAGCCTGAACTAAGCAAATACCTAAGTAATAGTATGGGAATCTTTATGAGCTAACTTTCACTTCTTAAAATAATGTCATGAACATAGTAATGTTTCCCAAGTTTTCAATAAATATATAGTTAAAAAGAAAGCACTTGGTTTCAAAGTCAGTTTATATTAAGTAGTATATTAAGTATTGTTGGAAAGACAATTAGTAATTGCTAAAATGTTGAGAAAAATAGCAGATTTTTGGTAATCTACAAGTCCCAGAACCAGTGTTGGATTTTGCTGAAATAAGTTAGGTAGGATTTGTAAAATGGGAAAATTATTTTATTGCCCAAATATGTGTATGTCTCTTACAGCTTCTGTTTCTATGCTTATTTTAAGAGGATGGATTTCCAGTGGTCTTCCTATATACGTATATATTTACGCACATATACACGTGCATACATACACACACACTTACACATGTACACACATAGATACATACATAGAAGGCTGTAGATAGATGGAATCAGGAGGTTGCAAACCTAACTAAGAGTTAGGAACTCCAGGAAAATTCCCCACGGCGCCCCCATCGAAAGCATTTTGTGAAGCTACCTGTGTATACAGCAACTCGCACGAGCAGAGGAACCTGCTCCTTCCTCCTCGGCACAGTTATATCTGAGCATTTGACATCCACATTCGTATTCCTGCTTTGGCTGCTTCTGGAATTTAACTTTGCTTTAATTTTCCTTCTGCCAGAAATTTTCCTTAGTTCCTCATGTCCCCAAACTGCTAAGTCTGGGGTGGTTTCGTCTGACTCTCAAAGCCCAGGGGATCAGCCTGAACTCTAGGTGCAAAGGAAGCTCAAATATGAGTATCTGGAGCTTTAGCTTCTACAGTGGGAAGTACACCAGCTATTCACATAAAACCTGTAAGGCTGCAGGAGGTGAGTCCATCAGCGTAAGAAAGGAGTTAAGAGACTGATTCAGAAAACAGTAAGAAACACCCATGATGTACAGTTATTGTATTTTAAACCACAATTTCAAATTTCTCAGATTAGGTCTCAGAAATAAGTTGTACATCAAAGCTTCCAATGAGAAAACATGAAAGGGATGGTGTTTGATGGCAGGTCTCAGGTTTCATTGAGAAGGTACAGTGATTCCTTCATTCTTGGTGTCACCCCATTTTTTTTTTTTTTAATTTTCAGTGCCACTGTTGTTTTTCTGGGTCAAAATTTTTAACTCCCCTGGCTTTTTCCTTTCCTTTTCTCTTTCTTTTGATGTGTAAGAAACTCTGCTGTAAGAAGAAATCTTTCTCCAAATGCGTCCCTAGGGCACTATTAAAAGCTGAGAGCAGCAGGCTCTTCTGCCCTCTGTTCCTCTGTGAGTCACTCACTGGCTCGGGACGTGCGTCATGAGCCTGGGCCTACCCGTAACTCTGCGAAGGCCATGCACGTCGACAGGGCTGCACTGAAGCAGAGATAAAATATGAAGATGAGGAACTGGCCTCAGTGGAGTTTACTGTCTCCTGGAGTGCAGAGCTAGAGGAGCATATAAACAGCTGCATTATAAGGGCATAAGCTAGGAAGAAAAAATCAGCTATGGGAACATGAGGAGGGGAAAATACACCTTTCACCAGGGACCAGGCCAGGAGAAAGGTGGGACCCTTTATAAATCTACTACCTCAGGTTTGGAAAGGATTTGGACATGTGGGGTTATGATGTGACAAAATAACAGACGAATAACAAGGGTTTTTGTTTGAAAATGATTAAATAGCCCAATTGTCTCAGAATATTTAGTATGTGTAGAATAGTAGGAGAGACAGAAAAATCGGGTGTAACTACTGTTCTGCTGAAAACCTTTCTCGAATCATAGATTCTCCCAAAGGATAAAATGGGACCCAGTAAAGTATTAGCTCTGTGTTTCTTTTCAAGTTAAGCAAAGGACCTGCTCTTGGGCTGTCTACTGGCTTTTAGCTCATTACCTTTTCATGAGAAATTCACTATTAGACATCAAATTCCCTTCAGATCAATTTCACATTCAGAGGTTAAAAAGCGTGTGCCGTATTAGATGTTGAATAGATATTATTTTGCTGAACTAAGAAACTGATCTTTATGTTCTAGTTTAACATCTTTCTGAGTATCTCAGTTTTATAGTGATATGTACCTTTGAGGTAATGAGCCAGATAGAACGGTTCAGAAAGACACAGAATAAAAAAGCTTCAACAGCATCTCTGAGCCTCGTTTTTTTACTTCTGCCAGAACTCAGTGGTTAAAATAATACCATTATACCAGTTTCCAGTAAGTATGACAAACCGTTCTAATTAAGTCACTTAAAACAACAGTTTTATTCCAAACATATGTGCAACCAAATGTGTTTTTAAAATTAATTTTCCATTGCTCTTTTTTGAAAATTAGAGTTATCATTATAAATGTGTAAAATGAAAATATTAGAAGCCAGAATGTCTGGCAAAATAAATTCTTTGCCTATTGAAATTTACAATAGTAATATTTGTTAAAAGAACAAGAATTACCTTTCAAAACAATAAAAGTCTCAACTCATTTATAAACATTAAAAAGCATAAACATTATAAAAACACAAGTATAATGTTCTTTTTTGTATAAACGTAAGGTTTACAAGTGAAATCTTTTTACATGGAATATTGCAGAGTGGTGAGATCTGGGATTTAGTATATCCATCACCCAAATAATACACACCCTACTCATTAAATAATTTCTCATCATTCCATAGCTTACTTAGGGATTCAGTAGCTTTCAAATTGTTGAACAAACAACACCCCATTTCAAACCTGGTCTCTTCTTTTGTTATAGGCTCGCATATAGCCATGTATTTTCCCTTTATTATGCTTATTTTAATTAGTAAAAAAAGTAATAATTTATATGACTATGTGAATAAATTATGTCTTCCCATCCAAACTCAACTAAAGGTTCATGAAGGAAAGGATTATGTATGATTTGGATAATAATTTTGTCCTTAGGCTCTAGCACAATACCTTTCATTACTAGATTGAATAAATGGCTAATAAGAACAATTTGCAAACTGAATCCAGCAAAGCACACAAAGTGATGGATTCTATACCATCACTAAGTGGGATTTAACACAGGAATGTAAAATTGGTTTAATATCCCCCAAATCAACAATGTAATATACCATATTAATGGTATAAACAAATGTAAGCAAACAAACAAAAAACATGATTATCTGAAATGATTCAGAAAAGCACTTGACAAAATCAATCACCAATGTCTGGGCATTGAAGAGTTAGGTATTTATTTTAATTTTCAAAGTCTGGTCTGTTTGAACCCATCCTTCTTGAGAAGTCTTTCCAGGCATTGAAAGAGAATGGAGTGTTATAATCTAAGTCTTAGGTCACTGCAGCCATATCAGTACTGGGGATATCCCAAGCCCAGTAATGCTGTGACCCTTGCAGACTCCTGGTGACACCAAGTGGAAGAAAAGGTTCAAAGGTTCCCTGAGGAACATTGCCAGGATTTGGAGGAATAGTGACACCAGCACTGGCTTGGCCACCACTGCTACATCCCAGGATTACTTCATTCTCTCTCAGATTCTCACAGCCGTCAGTTTGTGGTCAGCACCAGGGCAGGGGGGTTGCTTAGCAAGACTATATTTTCTGCCCTTTTCTGAGCTTCTTCCTTTGATATAATGTTACAACCAGGTACTGTGTTTGCTGGCCTAAGTTTTAGTTCTTTTGAAGGTTCATCCTTGGGTAGATAATAGTTAAATTCCGTGTTGGTGTGGAAAGATCCTTGCTGGAGGTTTCTATTTGTGCATCTTGCTTCATCCTCCTCCAGATCTTGGCTTTTTACTTGGTTCCCCTCACATTACATCTACCACCAAATCAGTAATGGACTGTTTAGATTTCACAAAAAAAAAAATTGGTTGTGATTCATGAAGAATGAAAAATGTTTATAACAAATCACACGTAGGAAATATCACCATAAAACGTTTTAATTACTATCTCATTTGGCATTTCAGTCTTCCCATAAATTCTGTCTTTATCTGTCACTCACATATTTTCCACGTCCATCTCAAAGTTCCTTTCACCCATTTATCTTTCCCTTTTGCTTATGCAGAATTTCTTGGTGCTGGCACAGCTTTGCTTAAGTGCTGGCATCCCTGGATACAGCTTCTTTCTTAGTCTCTTTTGCATTGCTCTAATAGAATACCATAAATTGTATATTTTACAAAAAAAAAAAAAGTAAATTTATTTTTCACAGTTCTGGAGGCCGGAAAGTTCAAGAGCATGGCTGTAGTATCTGGTTTTTGTGCTTTGTTATTCCACGGCAGAAAAGCAGAAATGCAAGTGAGCACGTGTAAAAAAGCAGAGCAACAGGGTCTGGGCTTGTTTTTATAATAATCATTTCAACTTGTATCCTGTGATACTGGGCACTCTCCTGTGATACTGACATTATTCGTGAGAGTGGAACCCCCATGACATAATCACTTCTCTTAACGGCCCATCCCATCAAAGTGGCAGTAAAAAATCAGCATGAATTTTTGAGAGGCTATTCAAACCATAGTAGATTCCAAGTAAGTTTGTTATGACTTCACCTCAACAAAACTGTTGACATTTTGTTACTATACATAGGAAACATTTTCTGTACATCTAGATTCTTTTAAATAGATAGGTCAATGTTACTAAAGTATTTTGAAATGCTGAATTTATTAATATGAGTAGGTAACATGTTCATATTACATAAACTTTACAGTTTAATTGGATAACCATTCTTAACTCAATGCATTAGATATCATGGTAGATGCTGTGTGTACCCAAATAAGCAAGGCAGTCACGATTCAAATATTTCACAAAAATGACCTAAATTCCTCCAAGTTGTAAGGAAACTAAGGTATAAAGAGAAAATTGAGGCTCCACAGTAGCATGATGAGTCAGGCTCCTAGTGTCCAGATTTGCACTCACAGTTTCTAATAATAAATGCTTTTTTGTTTAATTGGGCCAGTGAATCACACTGACTATAAAAGTTTGCATATGTCATCTTATTTAGGTTTCCTAAAATTCTATCTATAGATTCAAAAACATTTAATCAGTGCACCTTTGATAGGAATAACGTATCTTGTATCCTTGTATCTTTGGCCAGCTTATGTTTTGGCATATATGCATTGCCTCAATACCTTCTTCCGTGGCCATTTTGGTAAAGAACTCTTTAAGTAAACTGTAGCATGGATGAGGGAAAAGGCTTTTTGGTACCTGTACAGTAGTTTATTTTGTTAATATAACTATTGAGTATATGCTTTTAGTAGCTGGCTGAGAATTCACATAGGACAAAATTTCTTCCAGCCTAAATTCATTTAAAGAAGACTTCCTAAAATTTTAACAACTCTTTATTTTTAATAGAGATTTCACTCTGCAAATGGATTTTATGGTGAGATAGTCAGGGGAACTAAACTCATTTTGATATTTTCAAGATTTCTGTACCCACAAATTCTGGTTTTGGGGAATGAAGACAAACAGCATTAGCACTGTATATGAATTGCTAATTCAGGATACATACCACTTCCTGAAGAACAGTTAGAATGTATCTCAGGGTGTATGTCCCAGGAGGTGCTGTAACGGTCTCCAATATTCCTATCCACTAGTGGTTTATAACTTACGTGGTTTCTAAGGGATATGGTATATATTAAAGCCAGTGGATTTTTGAACAGAATCCTGTTTGCCTTACTAATATTGCAAGAATAAGAGTTTCTTGCTCAGAATAAGTATTAGTAGGATGCGGTGGGTTAAATAAGGTTTTTCATAAGATATAAATACAGTTATTACTATTCCTAGAAGAGTGGTGGGCAAGAGTATCAAAACTATATACAAAATGTTTGTTTATTACACTAAAAACAATTTCCCTCTTTTAGGAAGTACTGTCTCTGCCATGAGGTGATATGTTGCTCAATTATATGGCCATATGGAGGGCTTGGAGCCAGACACTGCTGCCATTAAATCAGGCAAAAACTTGTGGGGAAAAGTTAGCTCCAGTGACGGCCAGATTGTGTTTTTATGTATGAGCCTTCCCTCCATGCTCTCTGCCACGACCACGTTGTTAATGGACTCATTAAGGAAACTCTGGGATGGTTGGGAAAGCAGGCCGATTGATATCCACAGAGTAGTTTATTTGCCAATTCAATTATTGATTGCATCCTCAGCAGCGGGTGAGCACGCGTATTGGACAGAACTTCTGCCAGACTGACCTCCTTCCAAGGGGAAAATTTCCAAATTTTTACCAATTCTCTCTCTGGTCTTACCCCTTCTAAGTTCTTTAACAAACCATTCTTTAACTGATTCTCTTACATTTTACTTTAGAACATATTTCTTTCCTCTGTGTGTGTGTGTGTATGTATGTGTGTTTATCCCCCAACAAGGAAGTTTCCCTATTCTTGTCCTTCAGGGTCAAGTCCCAATACGTATAAGACACCAATAGTCCACTTCCAAAAAGTGCAACCATCTTCTACGATGTCATTTTCAATCTAAGTAGATGGAACTTGCCTGTTAGCCCTATCATCATGCACAGACTCTTCAAACACCATTCGATGTGTTAAACTCAATGGCCAAATGACAATGCTCTCAGTAATCTAAAGGCACCTTGGCTCCTGCACATAAGTGCTACAGTCAGACAAATAGAGACTGGAGTCTATAATAAATACCAAATCTTATTACAAAAAACACTGAAGGATGGACTTTACGGATAAAAATAATTCAATAAGGGCCAGATGCGGTGGATCATACCTGTGATTGTAGCTCACCCCGAAGACAAGAGGATCACTTGAGCCCAGGAGTTCAAGACCAACCTGAGCAAGAGCGAGACCCTGTCACTACTAAAAATAGAAAAATTAGCCAGGTATTGTGGTGGGCACCTGTAGTCTCAGCTACTCGGGAGGCTGAGGCAGGAGGACCACTTGAGCCCCGAGTTTGAGATGCTGTGAGATAGATGAAGCCATGGCATTCTCTGACCTGGACAACAGGGGGAGACTCTGTCTCAGACAGAAAAACAAATCAATAAGGAAGATTTCAGTTTCTAGAAGGAAGAATGAATAACGAAATGTTATAAACAACTGAGAAAATATGAAATGGCAACAATATTATTATTTTGGGAAGTTAAAAATAATAGAAATAACATCTACATATTAGACAATATGTAAGGAAAACATTCAGACTAGATAAAAGTCAGTATATGTTATTTATAAGAAATGTAAATAAAAACAAGCATGCAGAAATAATAGAAACATAAAGAATAAAAAAGAATATACTGGGCAAATACTAATCAAAATAATGCTGGAATAGCTCTATTAGAAACAGATAAGCTTTAGGGAAAATAATATTATTAGTAGTAAAATAGTTAAGCAGATTAAAATCATAATGATAAGAAAACTTTGGTTTACTAGCTAGATATACTAATTCCAGATTTGGTTTACTTAATAACACACACACAGCACACACACAGGGCTACAAGTGAAAATGACAACCCACCATCAAAGCAGATCTGTCAAGAAGATACAGAATTTTGCTAAGAAATAGAAGTTATGAACAATACAAATAATATAGTTATAAATAATGTCAATTTTGCTTGTTTCTTGTGTGTATATATATATATAAAATACACAAATTTGATGTGTGTGTATGTAACAATTATTACACATATTTCTCATATCTGCTCAGAACATTTTAACAATTGTCTATGGGGTAGCCTTAAAAACAAGGACAAATTTTAAAATGCAGTATCATAAATCATATTTGATCATATTACAATTACATTTTTAACTCAATATCAAAAAGAAAGTTATTTATAAACCAAAATTTAGACTTTTGAAAGCACACTATAAATAGCTAATCATTTAAAGAAGAAAACTTATTATAAAAAATAAACTATCTTTACTTGAATTGATAATGAATATGCTACATGTCACACATGTAGGATATAGATAAAGTAGTTCTGACAGGGAATTTAATAACCTTGAATGCTTATATTATTAAGAAATAAATGTTTTATTTATTTATTTATTTATTTATTTGGAGACAGAGTCTCATTTTGTCACCCTCAGTAGAGCACCATGGCGTCACAGCTTATGGCAACCTCAAACTCTTGGGCTTAAGAGATTCTCTTGCCTCAGCCTCTTGAGTAGGCGGGAATACACGTGCCTGCCACAACACCTGGCTGTTTTGTAAGTTTTTTAAGAGACAAGGTCTCACTCTGGCTCAGGCTGGTCTTGAACCTGTGACCTCAGGCAATCCACCCAACTCCTCCCCCAGAGTTCTGGGATTACAAAGATCCACCACTCCCAGAAACAAATAAATTTTTTAAATTAATGCACTAGACATCCAATTTAAGAAATCAAAAAATCCAATAATACAACTGCAAGTAAAAGAGAAAAAAATAAGGCAAGTTGGAAATCAATGACAGTAAAATAATACATATGAGTACCTTCAACAATCTCAGGACCTGTTTCTTTAAAAAGAATAAGATAACCTTTTAGCAAGTGTGATTGTCTTAATATTTAAGTAAAAAAAGAACCTTAATTCAGAAAAGCATACATTGTTAAACGTTAGTAAAAAACACTTGGAAAACTTTTATGTCCATGAACTATTCTTTGAAAACAAAGGTTAAATATCTATATTCTAGAATTTATCAAAATTCTGAGGATACTCAGAAATAATTACAAATATGAATGTTTATATTACCACTAAAGGAATTGAGTTATAAATATAAGGTCTTGTCACATGCAAGAAACCAAAAAATTCAGTTGATGTTCCAACACAAATTTTATCAAACATGTAAGGCATTCAATTTCAAATCCTCATAGAATATCCCATAAAAAAAAGCCAAGTGAGACTACCTTGTTGAAGCAGAATAATGCCCCCCAAAGATATATAAATACATATTCTAATTTCCAAAACTGTGAATATGTTTCCTTATACAACAAAGGGACTTTGCCGATGTATTGGGTTAAGGGTCTTGAATAACTTGGGTTATCCACGAACACCCAGAGATCACAAGAGCCCTTGAAAGTGTAAGGGTGGGGCAGAAAAAGAGAGTCAAAGAGATGGCAGAGTCAAGTTCAAAGCCGTGAAGTTTGTGGCAATTTTTTCATGGCAGAAATAGAAAACCAATGCCTTCCTCAACTAATTTTATGAAGCTGAAATGTTCTTGATAAAAATTCTATACAAATTCTCAGAAAGAAAGGGAAGTGTGTATTAACCGTATCTGAGAAACAAAAGACAAAGTATTCTAAAGAAAATATCAGGGGCGATGCCTGTGGCTCAAAGGAGTGGGGTGGTGGCCCAATATGCTGGAGGTGGGTGGTTCAAACCCAGCCCTGACCAAAAACTGCAAAAAAAAAAGTAAAAGAAAAAGAAACTATCAGGAAACCGAATCCACTAATGTGTAAAAATCAATCCATCTTAAACTTTAGTGTGTCCCAAAAGTTATTCCCAAAATAGGGAAAACAGGAAATTATAGCTAAATATACCTTTTATTTATAAGATATCCATTATAAAATGTTACAAATTATTTACAAAATATTGTCTACCTATTGTTCACCATTTTGTTATATTGTACAATGAATATTTTGTAAATAAAGGTACATTTAGCCATTAATTTTCCATTTTGCCTATGGATGACAACTTTAGGTTAACTTTGGGACACCCTGTACTTTGGTTTAACTAGGATAAACTTTAAATTTGGTACCTGAGCCTCAGGGTTCTGCATGAGCTGGCCATGCCTTTTCCTGCTCAATATTCCCCATCAGACTGACTAGCTTCTCAGATGCATGCAAACGGTCTGATAGCCCCTCAAGTGGCTCTTGACTAATTCAGAATCTTCCCATTTGTTTCCAAAATTTGGACATCTGTTTTTTAGTCCGTATTGATTGGCTAATTTCCATCTACCGGCAGGTCTCACCCTAATCACAACTTTCTGACATTTTTGGAAAGACAAATCGTCATCCCCCAATCTAATTTAAGACCCATGATCTTTTCCAAGCATAATCATGTTTTCCTTCATAGCACAGACAGATGAGATGTAAAGTACAGAATGATGGGAAGGAAATAAAATGACAGATTGGGATGTGATACATTCCAAAATGAATATTTTAAAAGCTGCAAAAAAAAAAAATCATTGCTATTGCAAACTTAAGTGATCTTAAATGCATGTGTTTATTTGACTCATATGTGTTTTCCACCTTTAAATGTTATAAAATAAAAACTCTTGAGAATGAGGAGCATTTGGTTTTGTCCTTTATGGCATGCTTGCTCAAGGCCTGACCCCTAATATAATTGTTATTTAGAATTAAGGAATGATTATTTATGATCAAAATCATTATAATAAATTAAAAATGGTTCATAGCAATATCAGATAATTCAACAGTAACTGACAACAGTCCTGCAATGCCAAATGCTTGGTTGATATTTTGGATATTATATTTTAAAAAAGAGTCGAACAGTGAGTGTTTCCTAAGAGTTTCCTCACCCCTGTTATACTTTAATGCCAGTACTGAATTAGGATTGAATTTGAGGGAGGTGCCTGTGGCTCAAGAGTAGGGCGCTGGCCCCACATACTGGGGGTGGTGGGTTCAGGCCCTGCCCTGGCCAAAACTGCAAAAAAAAAAAAAAAAAGGGATTGAATTTGAAATAAAATTTTTCATAAATAATTAATATACTTTTACCTGTAATTCACACAAGCATTTGTTGAAGTGACTTTCTTTTCCCTCGTGAATTGCCTTACCAAGCGGATTCTGTGGAGGTCTCTCTGTGGACATGTTTTCTGTCCCATTGACTCTTCATGTATCTTTACATCATTTTCAGTTTTGGTCACTCTAGCCCAGGCGTCCTCAAACTTTTTAAACAGGGGGCCAGTTCACTGTCCCTGGGACTGTTGGAGGGCCAGACTATAGTTAAAAAAAAAAAAAAAACTATGAACAAATTCCTATGCACACTGCACATATCTTGTTTTGAAGTAAAAAACAAAATGGGAACAAATACAATTCACTCCAACTCATGTGGCCTGGGGGCGGTAGTTTGAGGACCCCTGAGCTAGCCTTTGTAAAATTCTAAAATAATGTAGGATAATTATTGCAATCTTGAAAATAATGAAGGGGAACATCTATGTCAAATGTGTTTTGTTTTTTCCAGCACTTTTGTATTTTTACAACAATTTTCATACAAATTTGTTAATTTCTACCAAACACCCTTTATATTATTTTGAGAAAAACTAACATCCATAGTATACTATTATCTTTCAAGCTATGAAAATGATCTCTCTCTCTCCATTTCTTAGGTTTTATTTAGTTTTCTCAGCAACATTTCAGATTTCAGAATGAAACTCTTTCCCTTCTTATACACACACACACACACACACACACACACATCTTTTTTTGCGGTTTTTGGCCAGGGCTGGGTTTGAACCCGCCTCCTCTGCCATATGGGCCGGTGTGGGGAGATGTGGGGCCTCCAGTCACAGGCACCGCCCCACATCTTATATTAATTCATAAGTATTTTATTTCTGATCATATTAGAAATGGCTTTTATCACTCACTTTCCAATTGTTTTTCTGTTTCTGCATAGAAGACAGCTAATTTTGGACTCAATCTTGTATTCATCAAGTTGTTAAATACACTTGTTAGCGCTAATAAACTAGTAACTTAAAGGGGCTTTCAATGTATCTAATCATCCTGTCTAGAAATATAGATGATTTTATTTCTTCTTTTCTGATCTTAATTCATTTTATTTCTTTTCTTGCCTGTTGAATTGTCAGGTTATTACGTCGACAACGGTTGGGCTTTTTTTTTACATCCATTTTATCAAATTTAGGAAGTGATCAGTGTTGCTTTCAAGCTGAGAGAATGTTTATGTATTATAAATAAGAACTGATTTTATGATATTGTATTTTTCTACTTTATTCTGCTAAAGTACTGAGTTAAAATTTATTAAATATTAAATCAATCTTTCATTCCTGAGCTAAATTACATTTGGTTACAATGTATTATTCTTGTTGTGTATTTCTGTATTCAATCTGCCAATATTTTGTAAGGATGTTTGCATTACTTTTCAGGAAAATTTTTGGTCTGTAATTTTCAATGTCTTTGCATAAAAGTTTGCATAATATTGATATTATTTCTTCTTTACAAGTAAATATAATTCACCAGTGAAATCTGCTGGTCCTGGAGAATAATTGGTACATTAAAAGTACAAAGAAGGTTTATCTGAGAATTCTTACAAAGAACTATTTTACCAATTTTAAATGCTAGCCTTTATTTATTTGCTTTCCATTTATTTTTCATGTTACTTTTTAATATTATAACTAAAAAGTGAGCTGAGAAGATAAAGATATCACTACAAAATTATCATCAGAGAATTTCATTTTCCCTGGTGAATGAAACTAGCAAGACAAAATACTAAATAGAACCTCAGTTGATTAAGGCATCACTTAGGAGTTGTATTAATACAAGATTGTTCTGATTCTTTTCTCTTAAAGCCTGATGTTTTTAGGGGTCAGAAGGGTTTACCTGGAGAAAGGAAATGGGGCAGTGTCTATTTTCTTCCTTGAGATCAGAATTTCTTCCTAGCGAACTGAGAAATGGACAGATGAAAATTCAAATACGTATGTCTTCCATATCTTCTCCCCTAACCCAAGCCCTGCTTCCTCACTATTAGAAAAGTGTGAATTAATCTATAGTCAAAAACAATCATTTCCATTGCTTGTCTTTTGTTTACTTTTCTGTTGAGCTAGTTTAAATACTGGAGAAGTTTAATCCTAGTACTACCAGCCTAGTTAGGGTGTTTAACACACACATTACACACTCACATACACACAAACATTTGCAAAACACCATGGACAAGGAAGGGAAAAAGGACAAGAAAAAGAATAATAATAACTACCCTTCAAAGAAGTAAACATAGGGGAAGAATAAACCCTTCTTTATGCAACTAGTCATGAGCAGTCCTGCAGGGGTTAGCCCTCGTTATATCATTATCACTCTGCCCATGTCATTTCCCTGACTTAGCTCTTTAGCCCGTACTTTCAGACACTTTGCCAAGGAAAGGGAATTTGTTTTTATTTTTGAGGTATATAAACACTTTACAGTTCTGCCTGATAAGAGCTATTTTTTTTTTTTTTTGAGACAGAGCCTCAAGCTGTCACCCTGGATGGAGTGCCATGGCATCACAGCTCACAGCAACCTCCAATTCCAGGGCTCAAGTGAGTCTCTTGCCTTTGCCTCCCAAGTAGCTGGGACTACAGGCACCCGCCACAATGCCCGGCCACTTTTTGGTTGCAGCCGTCATTGTTGTTTGGCGGGCCTGGGCTGGATTCGAACCTGCCAGCTCAGGTGTACGTGGCTGGCGCCTTAGCCCATTGAGCCACAGGCGCCGAGCCAAGAGATATTTTAAATAGTAATATTCCTAGAATATTTGCCAGCAAATCAATTTTATTTTGATATTTCAGAGGTATTAATACAGACAATGTGACATTATTTTTTGCCTGCTCCCATGAGGACATTAATAATCTAAAATGATAAAATGATAGTTTCAGTGTCTAATCATGATTATTCTGGTTCTTAGGTAAAAATAAATAAATTTGTTTTGACTAGTTTCGATAGAAAGGCATATCTTTAAAATTATGGACAGTTTTTCCAAGTTATCAGTAAGGCTGAAGCATTAACTCCTGTTTGAACTTCAAGGAATAAGGCATTTCAAAGGTGCTCATTCTGTAGTGGTCATGCTATTTACAATGTCAGCAAGCCGTAGCAATAGCCATTTCCAAGAACATTCTGACTCTGTCACAATGCAACTAGCTAAATATACCTCTCATTCTTAATAAGAATTTAATTCTTTAACTCTGAGTTAAAGTCTTGTGCGAGCACATCTAATTGGCTGAACATAAATTATGTACTGAGCCTTAGTTACAAGCGAATCTGAAAATGAGTAATTTTTATTATTCTATCCCCGCCACATGAGAAGCGGTTTGGAATAGGTGCATTTACAATGTAAAACGTACTTGGGGAAAAACATTCCTTCCTTGAATTATTAAACCTCTAGTCTACCAGGTCTCAGAGTAGAAAACACATAAAGACATCCTATAAGAAAGCTCTCAGGCTCATAAATTCCGTGTATTACCTGAAGCCACTGGGCTTCAATAGGGCATTCCAGTGTTCCAAAGCTTTCAGCTATTGGAATGGATGGAAATAGCAATTAGTATCAACATACGCATCTCCTAACTTAGTTCCCCATTTAGTACAGCGGTGATGCCCAGGAACCTCGTGTGGAAATTCATAATGGGATGTGGGGAGTTTGGCAGGTTTACAAACGACTACCAAAAGTAAATTCAGAATATAAAGGAGGCAAGAAAAAATGTACCACTCACTTTATGATGGAAAGTATTCTAGAAGAAGTGATCAGGTACTTGGTGGCATGCTGCTCCCCTCAACACACATTACCACAAAGGAGTCTCCAAAAATGATTGAACTGCTAAAAATGTGTGACCTCAGCTGCCAAACTGGGTTTCTGAAGGTGCGAGAGAACCATCCATTTGACTATTTCGAATGAACTCTGTCATTCCACCCGTGCATCGGCTGCTCCCTCAGCACCATGCTGGTTTTCTTCTAAATGCCATGGCCTGGAGGACAAAGATATTCATAAAATGGAGAATCCTGTTCCTTTTAGTTCATAAAGCTATCTTCTTGAGGGGTTCCTTTGGTGAATATTCACAGAGATCTGTTGAAGCTCAGGGAATATACTGAATACGTGCTCATGAGCTCTTTCTCCACAGTGCCATGAAGCCTCCAGGCTTTTCTTTAAGCCCTGACCCTTTGACTACACTTTCAGCCTCTGGCTCATCCTTCTCTTCCTCCTGTTGAAACAGATAAAAGTGTTCTATTCAATGTTCTGCTCTCTGAATGTCCAGGACACCAGCGATTGAAGGTATAACACCACAGATTCCATCAAGATGGAGTAGATATATCCTTCAACGACCGTCACAATCTTCAATTTTATTTTATAACATGATCGATCCAGACTTTGATATCTAGAGTTGAGTCTTGTATGTTATTTAATGCTATCAGAAAATAACCGCTTATTTTTGTTGCTCTTGGACTTTATTAGTTTATTTTAAATTTTCTACTATACCACTTGTCAAGTTCTTCAGAGTTCCAACCTCAGTCAACCTACAGTTGGGTCACTAATGAACTTGTTTTGTCCTCATGTACCATAGGCTACTTGCCATCCCAAATAAAAGGACTCAATAAATTTCAATCTTCTTGGCCAGACATTCACTTCTAAACATTCCACATGTCCTTATAAATTGGTTGCCTAAAATTCACTCTCTGGCACCGATAACTGTGTGACTTAAGGTTCTATTATATTGACAAGCAGCAGAAACCAACTCTGAACAAATTAACAGCAAAAACAAAATGATTTGTTAGAAAAATAGCTGGGGAAAAGAACAGAAATCAAAGGAATAGCTACAACATGAGGTCAAGAGGAAGATGACATAAGGAAATTTCTAGAGATGTCAATGAGAAGACACAAGTCTGCTGTCTAGGAATAGCCCAGGGAGGCAATGCTGCCCAGCACTTTGGTTTATGCCACATAGTCAATTTTCAAATTCCTTAGCTAACGTCTCTGATTAGCAAGGTTGGAAATGGTTTTCAGAGAGTAATTTGAGAGTGCAGAAGCCAGGTCACAGGGGAACGAAGAGTCAGTGGGGCTTCTGCGGTTGGCATCCTTTCCAGATCAAAGGAAGCCGTCCAAGTGTCCTAAACTCTTTTCTTAGGGCTTCTTGGCAGGAGAGAGAACCTCTAAAGAGCACATCTTGGGGGGAACAGAGATTCACTAAAGGATACAGTCAGCTTTTGATATGTTTCCAGGACTCCTTCAAAATGTCTTCCATGTCCTCTTTCTCCCCCAAATTAGCAGTTACATGAAACTCTCATCTTTGTTCGGTATATTCAGGTGAGATATTAGACTCTCCTAAAGGGTTTACCAATTATATTCTTTATTAGCATATTTGCTAAAATCATGATTCAATAATAAGACATTATTAAAGTTCTTCCCTTGCAGGGTTGGACTACATATTCCAGCCAATTTAGTAGCTGTTGAATATTTCAACATATGTAAAATCTGTAAGATCTGTATTTTGTTAGATTAAAATTGTATTTCATTTGCTTGGAGCTATCTTTTATTTGTACTTTAAAAATTATCATAAATGTGCTGAGAACAGATATTAGGGCTCAAGTTTCTGAGGCAACTATTTAGTTACACCGTTATTGGTTTTATAGAGAAGATTTCCACTAAAGTTAAATAAAAAGAAAATTACTAGATTAAAAAAATGACACTAGTAAACAAAATTCAAAAGGACAAGAATTGCAAGATCAAGGTACCAAACACCATTTTTAACTTTTTAATTCTGGCTATGAAGCACTTTTATTCATGCCTTTGTCATTTGAATGTCACTTGTGTTGGAGGTTGCCTTTGTGCAAAGCCCTAAATTGACTGGAAAAACTATTGTCTGAAGAAAAAAATATCTTCTGATTCCCTAAATGAAGGTAGCCTGAAAATTGCTACATTCATCCCAAGAAGTGAAATATTTGATTACACCTTCCATCGTTAGATAACATCAATGTTTCTACACCGTTTCCATTATACTTTTATATTATTCATTTGGCTACACAATTTGCTTGCCTGGTCTTTGAGACATTTGGGGGGAAAGAATTCAAGAATTTTCTGCTCTAGTGCACATGTTTGAAATAAATTCTAAGAACAAAAGAATACTTTTTTTACATGAAATAGTTCACAAGTCACATTAGCTCTTAATATACAGATGTGAGGTTAGAAAACTTTGTTTAAAGAAATGAAAAAATTGACTACTAATCTAGACAACAACCATGCATATCAAATGTGTAACTGGATTAACACATACGGGGAAACAAATTGAAAGAAGGGAGCTTGAGAGAATGACTTCAGTGATGGATTAGACCTTGAAGCATAGACATTATTAAGACAAAATGCAAAACAAGTTGATCTAAATAAATACTATTTTATCAAGAGATAGCATTAGACAGTCAGATGTAAAGCATAAGAATATATTTACGTTATGCTTTTTATTTTCATTGAATTAAATCCATAGTAGTACCCATTAAATAAACTGTGTTAATATCCATTTGAATATGATAATTGTGTAAGAACAAAGAAGATAGTCTCGGCTGCTAATTATTTTTCACATTGAGACAGAGACCACTTGTGCAGATGGATACATTTATTATACATATTATGCTTTGCATATATTAGAAGATGTCTGTATTGGGCAAAAAGAAAGTAAAGCACCATTCTAATATTTTGAATGAAAAGTGTGGTTGACAAGGATGAGATTTATTGGCATAAATAAATGTGTAAGAATCGTTTTATTTGAATGACTGGTATCTCCTGCTATAAATTCCCCTCAGGAATTTACAACAGATGTCAGAAAAAATGACATAAAGGGACCCATGGTTAGGAAATAAGTTTATTACTCACACAATAAGCCACAAAAACATTCCCACAGTGAAGGGCTCAGGGTTGGGAAGAAGTGAAGCGAGAGGGAACAAAGAATAGGCTGGGGTCTTTAGACTGGCTCAGGTATGAGGCTGAAGCCCAGGCCACGTGCTGGACGGTGGTATATGGGGGTGGGGCGTGGCCAGCCTCAGAGGGCTAGTGGATCACTAGGCACTCTCTTACCTTGATTATCCAACATGGGGAAGCCAAGGAGAAAAGTGGGACTATAAAAGCTGTCAGCTAAAACATGAAAGGTGGAGACCACCTCTTTATTACACGAATAAAAATAGATGAAATCATCACTATTTTGGAAACTGTGATCCAATGAGGAAGAGATGGGAGTAAGTAAAATAGGACTTCTTTGAATTAGATAACGTGACACTTGGACGGGTTCAATGGGTGAGAGAAAATTCTCTATTAAGGATAAGAAGAATTTTGGCAAGGTCAAGGTCTTGTCTCAAAGAGATACTTTTACAGTGGACCTAGGAGTGACTAGGAGCTGAGGTGTGCTGTATTTGTGGAGTACTATATAATGTGCATATCCCACATGGTGAAGGAAAGAATTTGGAAACGATTTAAACAAGGTTCACTTAACTGATAATATTTAAAATAATAGAATAAGAGGCATGAATATCATAGGTAGAGATTTCTTTTTTTCACATAGAGAAATGTCTGTGACAGGTCATGGATGTTTGATTTGGGAATATAATGATAACCACTTTTAGTAGCAGACTTAAAGTCAATTAAGGAGAAATTATGCATTTCCTGAAAAATAATGCTATCTGTAAATATTTATTGAAGATCTACCTGGTAGTATGCATTGTGTTAGAAGCTCTGGTTAATATAAGGATGGATATCTTTAAAAGCATGAATATCATATTAACATGTAAAATATGTTTCTTTTCCAAATAAGGCTTTTGTTGGGAAACAATGATATAAAACCTAATTATAGATATGAAAACGAATTCTTTTCTGATGTCTTGCTATTCATTCAATAGTTTTTCCTCTATAGTGGCATGTTTTTTAATCCCAGCTATTCAGGAGGCTGAAGCAGGAAGATTGCTTGAGGCCAGGAATTGAAGACTAGCCTGGACAGCATAGTGAGACCCCATCTCTAAAATATGTTTACAAAATTAGTTGGGCATTGTGGCCAGTGCCTTATCCCCAGCTACCAAAGCAGGAGGTAACTAGAGCCCAGCCATAGGAGGCTGCAGTGGGCTATGGTTGTGCCTGTGAACAGCCCCTGCACTCCAGCCTGAGCAACACAATGCTTTCTCTTTTTCCTCTATGCTAAGAGACAAAACATTTTCCCATTTATCCTAACAATGTTTGTTAGTGCTTTAGTTAATAGTTTTAATGAAACTTGCTTTATATTTTTATATATTCTTTATAGAAAAAATGTAGATTTGCTTTCCACCTATCCCAATTTGAAGATTCTTTTTATTCATGCTAGAACTGAAGAAATGCTACTGAAACAGAACACTTTTTTTAGACTCCTTTTTATTTTTAGACCATTCCAGTAAATTGTCAGTTCCAGCAGCCTCTGAGAGCTTAGTGCTGACTCATGTGTGCATAGAGGAAGGCTTTCCTATGGAATATTCTAAGGTATGGTTTTTGCAAAATTAAAAAACATAAGGGTGGCATCTCTTACTTCACTAGAAAAAAATGAATCGTACAATAATGATATCATTTGGGTGTAGTTTACACTCCTCTGATGTTAAGAATAAAAGGAATACTAAGAACTTCTTTACCATGCATAGTAAGAAAGCATATATTGTAACTTCTTAACTCATGCAGTGATTAAACGCTAATTCATAATATTAGAATGCTCACTTGGGCAGGTTAACTTCTCTTTTATTTTAATAGTCATTGATCATATCCTAAATGTGTCATGTTTTTATACTTGTGATTAGTAATGAGGAGGAATGAGATGAGTGGGATGAGTTAACACAAAATTCATAAATTACACAACACAGAAGAGCTCAAAATATGTCCAATGGAGTATTCTCTCAACTCCAAATTTTCCTTTATGAATTTACCATGTGCTTACTATATAAAGCAGTCACATTCACCCTTCAAATGCTCTATTTAGTCGTTATATTTATTGTATGTTTCAGAGATAGATATTCTAGTATATCCAGTCGGAACATTGTGCCTTGATAGGATCAATCTAAAAAAATGAAAATTTGCAAAGTTCTTGTAGTATTATATAGAATATTACTAAACAAATAAAAAGTTATGATTATTTGTTTCTGTTGTATTTTACTCATAGTTTAAATTTACTAGTTGGGTGTGGAGGCTAATGCCTATAATCCCAACACTTGGTAGGCCAAGGTGGTTGGACTGCCTGAGCCCACAGGTTGAGACCAGCCTGAGTCAGAGCAAGACCTTATCTCTAAAAATAGCTGGATGTTGACTGGCGCCTGTAGTCCCAGCTACTTGGGAGGCTGATGATAGAGAATCACTTAAGCCCAAGAGTTGGAGGTTGCTGTGAGCTTTGACACTATGGCACTCTACCAAGGGTAACAAAGTAGAGTCTGTCTCAAAAAAAAAAAAATTATTGTTTCATATAATCAATACCAGATTGTCTGAATTTTAAATTGTGAGTGATTTACCAGTTATGAAGCAAATGGCACTTTGTAAACATAAAACTTCAGAGAATTACAAATTATATGACACAAACACACACATACATGGCGGGTGTCAATTCTGTCAGTCATAACATAACCAGCTGCTCCTGACGCGCTATCAAGTGGCAATTAAAATAGCAGCAGTAATGATCCACTGCAGTGAGGTGCAGAAAATATTTTATCTGATAAAAGCAAAAATTATATTTAGATAGTTGGGATTTATGTGCCATATTAAAAGAACAAATGTTCGGAAAGATTCATCTCTGGTGCCAGCCTGTCTATTTGTGCGTATTGCTCAGCTTGTAGGAGCCAGATACCTGCCTTGTTCAACTTTAGTCCTATAAGCAGTTGTCTCCAAGTATTTTCTACAGACCAGCAGTTCAGCAGAATATTAATAGATATTCTTTCAAAAACTCTGTGATCAAATTAGATTTGGAAACGCTATGTTGAAGTTGCACATTTTTATCTGCAATGAACTTTCAGACTCTTTAATATACTTGCATGCATTATGAATCTTCTCGAGAGAATGCATCACTTTCCAAAATTAATTAATTATAGAACCCATGCCAGAATAACCATTAACCACTAGTCAGATAAAATACATGTTTGGGACCAGCAAAGTTGGGAAAAATTTATATTGCCTTTTGACAATTGCTTAAGGTATCAAAGAAGTCGACACCAGGAAAAATCAGGATTTTGTTGGACTTGGTAAATTTATTCCACAGAGCTTATTTTGGTATGTATAGTAGTATAAACTTGATTATTTCTTCAGTGTTAAAGGCCTTTAATGGGCTTGATCCAGAATTTTTTTTTCAAGGAGCATCTACTTGGGTAATGTTGCATGGAACACACTTACAAAAATTGCTGCTCTAAATTTCACTCACCACTTTGTCATTCTGCTCATCTAAAGATAATAAAACATTTTTCCTGCCTGGAACCTTCTGGCATCACCAGTTCCCTCAGGAGAACTAAGGGTGCTGCCTCCGGATTCTCCAATTAAAGAAGAATCCAGCCACCTCCTCAGAATATACAAAAGCCCTGGGGACAGGTAGGACGCGTGGTGTCTCTGGAGAAGTCTTCTGCTCTGAGCAGTCGGAGACAACGGCCAAGGTGACCTGCGTTAATCCAGATTCTCCTTTCTCTAAATCTAGCAAGGTTTCTTCTTGGTGCAAAGTTTGACACCCGGCATTGAGAACAAAGCAAGCCAAAATGGAAAAGCGGGCGACTCCTTTTTAACAGCAGCTTTGTCAGTGTTTCCCTTCTCTCTTAGATGTCAACCGCCCTCTGGAACCTGCAGGCGGCTTCTCCCTTCCTACTGGACACCCCTTCTCCACTGCTTCTGAATTACCTCCCTCAGTGACCACTGCTGTCTATGTGTTCTCTTTGCAAATTCTCCACTGAACGTCAGCGAGTGAGTTTGTAACTGCATCATTACACCGAGGAGAAAGAGCTGGAGCACAGACCTCATGGCAGAAGGGAAAATCGTAATGGGCTTCACAAAGCGGCCAAAGTGAAGACCAGGGCACTGTCAGAGAGGCGTGCAGGGGAAGGCAAGGGTTGTCCTGAAAACCCAAGAAAAGCTCTCAACTTACAGCTCCCCACTTGGTGAGAGGCAGTGGTTATGAGGATCTAAACACAGAGGGGGTTGGACAAAAACTGAATCCTGCAGCTCTTTAGAATCGTTACCAACTTTACCCCTCAGAAGCCAGAAGCCAGCATGGGCTTCCTCCCCTCCCCGCCACAGGTGCCAGGATTATTTATTTATTTATTTAGAATTACTTTTTAGAGAAACTAAAGGTCCTCAGGGGAGAAATACTTAGAGCTAATATAAATGAGGTGGGGATAATGAAAAGGCTGACTTTTTGTATTTTCTTTTCTTTTTTTTTTTGAGACAGAGTCTCAATTTGGCCATTAATTATGTAGGAGGAAGCTGCCACACAGGTGCAGATTATAGATATTCCATTTTCTCCATAAAAATATCAAGGTAGTCTAAATTTTCCAAATTTTGGCATCTGAATTCCTTTTTTTCTTTCCTTCGGGAGTAAAGTAAAAAATCTTTGCCAACTCCTGAATCCCAGTTTTGGATATATATATAATTTCAATGTATATATTTATAATTACAGAGGCAAAATACATGTTCAGCTGTGATAAAGGTTAAGCTTCTATAGCAATATTTAAATGTAATAACCTTTAGACATTGCTTCTATTCTTGTAAAGGCAATTTTATGTAAGAATGTTGTTAATGAGGCAATAAAATACTAAGTTCATTAAATAGACTACATTTTTCAACTTTTAATTATTCTATATGGCAAAAGGAAAGTACAGACAAAATACTAACTGGATACCGAAAGATAATGTTTATCCCCAAAGCATGGTGCAACTGAGTTGTGAACTGAACATTCTTTTCACTTGAAAGAATGATTGATTGAAGATTATGATTATTAAGAATTGGGAGTTTGGTAAGCATTTTCCAGAAAATGAGCAAAGTAACCCTAACACTTAGAAAATGCATGATATATAAGACTAAGGACAGAATTTTAGCTTTTATATACACATTTAAATTTTGGAAAATTTTCATTGTACGTTGTAAGCTTAACTGTTTCTTGACAAAAAGTTTTCTGAAGACACTGGAGGTAATACTAACAAATGTGATTTTTCATATTGTATAATGAAATGTGTCAAAATCTAAAAGATCTATGCAAACTCTATGAATAAATATTTTCCAAATGATTAATGGATAATTATTTGTGGGTAAAATATCAAAGTGTGAGATAGCCTACTGAATTTTAATGAAACAGGATAACAGAAGTTTACTGATACAGTTTCAGAATGCACATTATAACTAATCAGTAAAAACTTACCACTTGACTTTTAGTATACATTAAAAAATACTATTTCTAAATATCTGAAAAGGTTATCAAAATTATTTCCCTTGGCGAATTATATATCTGGGTATGGTGGGATTTTCTTTACCTACATTAATGAAAACAATATTCTGCAACAGACATAATATGGAACAGGTGGGAGAAACCAATGACGATCTACTAAGTTGGACATTAAGAAGATTCATAAAACTGTAAACTAGGCTGGGCGCCTGTAGCCCTGTGGTCAGGGCACCGGCCACATGTTCTGGGGCTGGTGGTTTTGAACCTGGCCCAGGCCTGCTGAACAAAAACAAAAATGAAAACAAAAACAAAAAACTGCCCATCATTGTGGTGGGCATAGGTAGTGCCAGCTACTATGGAGGCCTATGGGGGCTAAGTAAGGCTAGAGAATCACGTACGCCCAAGAGTTTGAGGTTGCTGTGAGCTATGACAACATGGCACTCTACCAAGGGTGACAAAATGAGACTGTCTCAATAAAAAAAAAAAAAGAAAGAAAAACAACTGTAAACTGATACTCTTAAAACTCATCTCACAGATTTTTTTGAAAATATGGCTGTATTTCATTAAAAAAAGCTTTTATACATTAGCATACAATTTTTTTATTGTTGTTTGTAAATGAATTAATAAGAATTCAGTACTAACTTATATTAGTAAATATAGATAAAAATAACACACATAAACAAAAGCTTTTTGGCATCCTCAGTTACTTTTAAGAGCATGAAGTTATCTTGATACCAAAAAGTACGAGAACCATTTATCTAGAAAAGCCTCACAGATTGTGCAGAACCTAAGTCATAAAAACATTTCCCAGCCTCCCCACCCGCTCACTCCCTGTTCTGTGTTTGGATAGTAATTTGTGTAAATGTTCCTTTGAATGTGTTTATGTTGCATGAGAGAGAAACAAAAACAGAAACAAGAAAGTAGAAACATAGATGGCCTTAAGCAATGGCTCTTTGAATAAAATCGGAACAGCAGCTCACGTAGGGACAAAGGCAGAGGAGCCAGTAGATGGTGACAATGGGAGAAAATAGCAGAACAATAAAGGGAGAGTGTTTGCCAGATTTTAAGGGTACCGGTTGTGAAGAAGCGCCAAGGGAAAGGATTTAATCAGAGAAGAAGAAACTGCACTGTTTGTTCTATACTAAGAGAGGTTATTATTGATGAGAAAATCAGCATTGGATAAGGACTAAGAATGGTTAAGTGCTGTGGTCTAAATGCGGCCCCTCCAAAATTCATATGGATTGAGTTCTAACATTGGGTAAGTGATTAGCTCATGAGGACAGAGCCTTCATGAGGGGGGTTACTACGTACAATAAAAGAGGCACTACAGACCTCTCACCCTCCACCATGTAAGCCCACACGAGAATGTTCCACTTAGGAACCAGAAAGTGATGGATAATATCAGCTTGTTAATTTTTATATACTTAAATATAAAACGGTGCTACAGTAGAATCTCTGTAAATTGACCACCCAATGGACTGTAACAAATGGGTCAACATATGGAGGTGGTCAACCTAAGAAACTGCACCTACCTTATTGATAGGGACCTGTGGTGCATGTCTGGTCTATGAAAACTAGGTCAACTTGAGGAGGCGATCACTGTAGGGAGGTGGTCAACTATGCAGGTCCTATTGTACATTAAAAATATATACACCTGGGGAATATACGTGAGAATGGATGCTGAATATACTGAGCCAGAGAGCTAAGAATGTAACTGTGCATAAGGAGAGTTTTGAATTTGAGGCTCTTTTCCCAGGCCAGGAATTAACACCCAGGCCTGGGCCTTTGGAGACAATTTTAATTTGCTCCTTTGATGGCTCTTAGAAATGTGGAAAAGGCGATGGCCCACATGGAGTTAGAAATAGCAGACGTCTGTGAAAGAATGTGCGAGATTGGACCAAAAAGCTCAAAGCAGAGCACAGGCTAGAGTGAATATTGTGTAAGGTTGGACAATACATGAGCTGCATATGCTAAAGTAATAAAGGACGAACAGGTGAGAGAACTACCAGGACTTCCAATGACCTGGTGCTGGTTGCCTGCTGTATGACAGGGTTGACAGTAGGAGATTCTGCTACTTCTCCTTAACAATGGAAATGAGGGAATCGCAGAATAGTAGAGTCTCAGGGGCAGAACTTAACCAGTAATAGCAGGTGGGTGTCTGTCATGGGTCCCCTGAGTTAGAGCAGCAACCCTAAGACTTTTGACATCTGACCCAGAGGATGTCTCCTAAAGCACAGTATTCACAGGGTAGCCAATAATGACACCCCTGTGGTGCATAATGCAAGGGTACATGTCAGATCTGTTAGTATAGAGTACGAATGTCTTAACACAATTAATTAAGTAAATGAGATGAGGTATATATTAACCGGTATGATGTAAATGTTCCTAATTCTATATGAAATCAGCACATTGTACCCCATAAATGCATTTATGTATACATGATATATGTGTTATTAATTTAATAAAAAATAAAAATAATAAAAATGGTACTGATTTTATTTAGCTATAAAATCTCAGTGGTGTCATTTATGTTTTAGAGTTCTTGGTGTGACTAGGTTTCACTAGGGGCTAGAATTCTTGTCACATGACATCTGTTCTGGACTATTCATGTCCCCTCTCAATTCATATATTGAAACCCTAACCCCGAAAGGGATAGTAGTTGGAGATATTAAAGGGTCTATGAAGTCATGAGGGATTAGTGTTCTTGTAAAAACACCAAAGAGCTCTTCATCTTCCCCTCTCTCCCAGCACAAAAAGATCTCATGTGAGTACAGAGGGAGGTGGTGGCATTCACATACCTAGAGAACACTCTTCAAATCAAACCCACATGGCTTGTAAATTGATGGCGGATTTCCAGCCTCTAGAACTGTAAGAAATAAATTTCTGTTGTTGAAGCCACCCAGTCTGTGGTAGTTTGTCGAAGCAGCCCAGGCTAGTACATCTTTGCCCAGTTTCTTTGTGTTCTGTCTTGCTTTCCTTTCATCCTCCTGAGATCACTCTCAGGATTTACGCCTATGGAACTCAGGTTAGGATAGTAACGTTTATTCATGTCCTTATTGAGCATAAACCCCGTGTCAGATATGTCCCCACTGAGCACGCAATGGAAAAGAAAACACGCATTTCACCTGGCTGCGCTGGATTCAGAGGCCAGGGGCTCATCAGCATTATTTGCTGGGCATTTTATTAGGTGGAATTCAATAGTAATTTCTAAGAGTACCTTTGTTAACTTCATAATTATCTTTGAAAATGTGCGATGTTAGTCTCTGGATTTATGGTATTCTGATCATTGCATGGCATATAATACCTGCTTTAGTAAAATTGTATTGGGAGAATAATACATTTTATTCAAATAGAATAAAAATATACTAGAAATATTCAAATAGAAAGTATATTAGGTGACTTCTTAACTTGTTGGTACATGGGGCTGGCGCGCTTCTCCATGAGCCACAGGTGCCACCCTCAACCTGTTTTCTTATTATACTTTTCAGGTCTTGTTTCAATTATGCCATAATTTTCTTGTTTCTTATTGATATTGCCAAACTTTTTTTTTTTAGTGCTGCTTGTCTGGCTTCTTTATCAAATCATTTCTTCAAGTGTCTTCCTCCTTATTATTCATAATGACAGTTTTCCTTACTTGTTTTGCAGTATTTCATCACAGTCCCTAAGCTTTTTGTTCTTCTCTTCCCACCACCTCCATCCTCATTTGAGAGGATATTGAGGAGCTGCTGCTTCAGGAGGTGCCATCGATCTGGCACACACATCGCCCTGCACTGAGATCATCTCAGACGTAACACAAGGAGGGTGTGGTACACACTTCTTGGTGCTCAGCTGGCATGCATGGAGTGTATTTCTGCTTTAAGAGATAGTCCTGTTTTACTGCCTGAGTACCTTCTTCTACCTCAGACGTTAGTAAGTACTCCTTACATCAAACTGCTCAATTTCTATTATGCAGAGCGACCTCATGCTTTCTCTGATCCTGTCATTTCACTTTGAGGTCTCTACCCTATTCTCAGGGTTTTAATCTGCCACTACATGCCTCTGCTCTTCACACACCTGCTCCATTATAATGTGTCGGTCACAACCTCTGCTTGAATATGGAGCTGTGCAAGTGAAGGTTTGCAATATTCTGACTACTTTAAAGGAAATTTCCAACAGTAGATACAGGGGCTAATATTTGCCTAATATTGTTAGTTCTTTGTCTTTATAGGAATTTGGAAAGAAAACTTAGGAGCACAGAATCAAACCCTGCTAGCCAAGGAATCAATGGAAGCTACAATCAACTAATTACATTTTGAGATTTTTAAATGTAGTGTTAACTTGAGCTACATTTTTTTCCCAAAGAATAAAGACACACTCACTTATCACATGCCCAGAGAACACTCCTGAAGGGTGTGGGCAACAACATCCCACCCTCTCCATGGTCCAGTGAGAACCTGTTATCTTTGTCTCCTCACATCATCTATTTCATGGAACTATGCTGGGCTTGGGAAAGGTCTAACGATATATAATTCTGTAGAAGAAACGTGCCAAAGATGGTTCTAGAAATGAGAATTCTGTGAGAAATTATACAGTATAGAGTTACATATGTCACTATAAAATATATAAATGAGAACACTCAAATGGGAAGAATATGCTAATATAGTATGAAGAGAAACTCAAGAGCTTTTAATAAATTTTCTAAAATAATTCCAGAAACTTTAATATGTTGTTTTCAAGTTAATCAGCTGTATAACTGACTATTCTTCTATGAAAACATATAAGCACAGAAGTTAAAAATAATCCAGCTGCACTTATAAATATTTATTGCCACTTAAGGTTATGTTGCCCTGTATCTTTTATTTCCCTTATATTGCTTATGGAAGAACACTCCACACTACTTATCTGGAGCAGTGGTTTCTGAATATGAGCATATACCTAATCGTTTTCAAAAGTAATTTGAACAAAGTATGTATGTTGGTAAAGTTATTGCACAATTCTTATGTGAGAGATGCAGATAGAAAATCGCAGGAAAAATCTGAAATGTTGTGCACTGGTAAAAACATGTTACTTTGATCTATATAAACTTACCAATATTCTCTTGTTTTGATCAAATATAAAAGTAATTTATGAAACATAAGAAATGTATTGAATTAACTGGTTACAAATGCACTCATATTTTGGGATGGGTTGTGAGTTGGAAGATGAGCTTTGGGACATGACTGGGGACCCTAGGTTGCTCTTCTGAAGAGTGACTGACTTTCTATACACTGTGTGTATATTTTGTAAATAGGACCTTACCTGGGGTGGCACCTATGGCTAAGTTCGCCAGGTACCAGCTCCATACACCAAGGGTAGCGGTTCAAACCTGGCCCCGGCGGAACTGCAACAAAAAAATAGCCTGGTTTTGTGGTGGGCGCCTGTAGTCCCAGCTACTTGGGAGGCGGAGACAAGAGAATTGCCTAAGCCTAAGCCCAGGAGTTGGAGATTTCTGTGACCTGTGATGCCACAGCACTCTGCTGATGGCGATAAAGTGAAACTCTGTCTCTACAAAAAAAAAAAAAAATTAAATAGGACCTTAATCTGGTTGGCCACATTGTATAGACATATTTGACTTTGTAGTTTATATGAGAAAGAGTCAAGTAAAACATAACACTTTCATATTGAGAAATTTCTAATGAGTTCAATAAGGGAACAGTTGAGTAGAGTCTACGTAGCTATAGTAAAACCATGCAGTGGTAAAGAACCTTAAAAAAGGTTGAGGCCTAAGAGAACAAGGGGGGAATACTAACTGGAATCCAGAAGGACACCTTGCCAAGGGTTGTACCTTAGAGGCACAGTCAGCCCAAATAAAACATGCAAGACAAGTTAAATATTTTTCCCTTAGTCCCCCTTATCTGAACCAATCTTGAAGATAGACATTTAAGAACACATGGGTTTAGTCTGTACAGGTGTCTTATGCACAGATCACTGCAAAGAATAATGGACAGCACATCTGGTTTCACTAATCCCAGTTGTTCTTCTGGTGACTCCTCCATCAGGCTCTATTCAGCAACTCTTTTACCCCTACCTGGTGTCCAATATACATTTTATCACAGCAGAATGATTTTAGGAGGAAGTGATAAAGAAGACACATATTATATTTATAACTGCATAAGAGTTCTCCATATAAGATTGAAAATGTTCCATGTATGTGTCAAAATATAAATGAAAATACAAATTTAGTTTTATAGAATGCAATTTATCACTGCCTTTAGTACAATTCTATGTGTCTTAAAACTTAAAAACATATATATTGCTAGGAAAAGAAGACATAGTATATACCCTATTAGATAACTATTGTACAAGTCATTGATTTGTATGCTACAGCTACTGGATCAACCACAAAAAAAGTCCTGGGTCAGGAGGAAATTGAATCCAATGGTCTCATTAGAGCAGAATTCAGTACACAGTATGTTTTTCACAGCATTCTAAGCATCAGTTCACTTGGCTCTGTATTCCCTGGCATTCAGCCTGTGAAAGAGAAGCGGACTGAATCTCAACGTGTGCAACAGCGCAGTGATGTACCAGTGTAGTCTCAGGCATGTGTTCTATTTGTGCGTTGCTCCCCAGGACAGCTCAGAAATGTTCGGAATGTTACTGAGCTGCCAATATGTCAAGTGCATGGTGGAAAGCACGTAGTGCAAAGCTCTTCCCTCTGCTGTCTCAGTTGCCTTAGTATATTCTGAGCTCCTTTATGGCTCCAGATGGGTATCACTTGAACAACTGCTTTGCCTTTCTTAAAATATTGCTATGACAGGAAAACATCCATTGTCATGGTACATACTTTTCTACTGTAAGATTATTAACTCAAACCTCTGGGGATTCTATCTTGTGCTTTCTGAATCTAAAATAGCCATAGTCTTCAAACTTTCTAATTCTCAGTCTGAAGCTGAGGAAGGGAGACTTTTTCTGTAGTAATTCAAACCAAATGTCAACCTCTTCACTTTTTTTCCTATTTCTAAATACTCTGTAGCAAATAAAGGTAGGTGTTGAGTTACTGGGCAGCTAAAAATATGCACTTGAATTTTTCCCTTCATGTTTCTTACCTGAAGCAAAAAATGCACTGTGTTTTGGCACCAAAGGACAGCAGAGAGATTGGAGATGCGGATTGTGAAAGGCAAAGATCCTGAGAGGCTATACATTGTGGGTGAAGGCTCAGTGAGTAAGACAGAGGACACCCCTGTGCTGTTCTTGGCTCTCCCATGATGCTACATGTTTGGGAATTCTTATCTGAAATCTGAGGATAACAGGACTTCCCTGCTGTAGTTTGCCAGAACATCCTGAGAATCAAGGAAAGAGGTAATATGACATTGAAAAACGCTTAGAAATGGCTCGGCATTTGTGGCTCAAGTGGCTAAGGTGCCAGACACATACACCTGAGCTGGATTGGCAGGTTGGAATCCAGCCTGGCCCCGCCAAACAACAATGACAACTACAACCAAAAAATAGCCAGGCATTGTGGCAGGTCCCTGTAGTCCAGCTACTTGGGAAGTAGAGGCAGGAGAATCACTGTGAGCTGTGACACTACAGCACTCTACCTAGGGTGACAACTGGAGGCTCTGTCTTAAAAAAAAAAACTGCTAAGAAAATAGTAAAGTTCTATAAAAACACTGTATGAATGTAACAACAGAAAGAAATTGTTATATGAAAATATACACTGAGATAAAAATACTACTAAAACACAAATACACACACACACATACACAAAATTCCTGATAAACCCTCCCCTATATAGGATAATCCAAGCTTAGAGAAATAGTCCTTTAGGTAAATGAAATATGAGCAGGGTAATCCCTAGAAAGTTTTAGAACAGGTTTTGTCAAAGTCTGTTCCATGAAAATTCATTAAGTAGGATGCTTTTAGGTGAGAAAAGGAGAAAGGGAAGGAGAAAGGGAGGGATGGGAGAAAGGACAAAGAAAGAAGGGGATTCTATAGTCAAATAAAATAAGTTTGGAAACCTGAATTAAACAAGTGCAATTTTTCAAAATTTGCTATGCTAATATTTACCCCAATCTTTATGTTAAGAGAGCCATATAGTATGTAGAGTTTCATTGTTTTTAGGCAATTGAAACTATTGGAACATACTTCGGAAAATGTTGTTCTAGAGGGATTTACTTAATCAAGCATTTCTGGAAAGCAGGCAAACTCTGAGACAGTGAAGGTAGTAGGTTCCTGAACTCACAGAGGCCATCAATCAAAACAAAAATAAAAAGGAATAACAGTTACTAACATTTGTTCAGTGATTCACAGACTATAAAGTATTCCCATATGATTATCTTACTTTGATTCTCAATCCCCTTTTACAAAATAGGCATTGTATCCACATTTGCAGATAACAAGGCAAATGCTAGTATAATTTCAGCATCTACAATTTATAGCAAATGGCAGAACATTAGTCTCAAACCTAAGACGTCATGCTTTGCATCATGAATTTCCATCATACCCTACTGCTTTATCACTGATAATAATAAGAGGTCTTCTTCTTCTCATAAGGTCACTAATTCCATCTAAAGAGTTCCACCCTATGGTTTCACCTACCTCTTATCCCCTGCCAAAGGTTCCAACTCCAAATAATGTCACGAGGTGGGTTAAAACTTAAACATATGACCAAAATAAGGAAGGATAAAGATGGACATTTCTTATTTATTAAAGGTAATACTCAATATGATGAGATTTCAATTATTAATATTTATGCACCCAACCAGAATGCGCTTCAATTTATAAGAAAAACTCTAATAGACATGAGTAACTTGATTTCTTCCA
>CAUYON010099196.1:0-10715 GCA_963573935.1 Arctocebus calabarensis
CCCCTCCCCTCCCCTCCCTTTCCCCTTTCCCTGTATTCCTATGCTATAATTGGGTTTTAGCCTTCATATGAAAGCTATAAATTAGCTTCATATTAGGGCTGAGTACATTGGATACTTTTTCTTCCATTCTTGAGATACTTAAAACTACCATATTCTTAGCAAAGTATCTCAAGAATATTATAGTTTTAATGGAACTTAAGAACTAGGCATCATTTTTTAACTCTTAAAAAACACTTTATAGGGAGGTGCCTGTCGCTCAATGAGTAGCGCGCCGGCTCCATATGCCAGAGGTGGCGGGTTCAAACCTAACCCTGGCCATAAACAACAACAACAACAAAAACACTTTATGTAGTGTTATGCCTAAAAAATATAATCCTATATAAATTCACGCCTTTAGATATTCTACCAGCTTTTTCACAATAATTCATATTACCTAAAAGAATGAGAGACAGTTTATGGTTAAATGCAATATACAAATAGCCTGACAAGATATTTTTAACCAAGGAGGATTCTACATCTATAACTTATCCCGGAATGTTATTTTATATAACATTTTTTTCATAAGGGTTGCCCTCAGATTTTTCCTCTGGAGAAAGTATTCTATTAAAATTACAAAAGCTAGATTAGAAAAGGGAATGAAGAACTAGACAACAGAGAACTTTCTGCAAAAGAATTAGAACAACATCGGCAAAAAGGGAATCCACGAAACATGTGCAATAGATATTTCCGAGGTAGTACCAGGGGGCTTGGAGATTATTCGGTGTGGGATGACGGAGAAAAGAATCCACAATGACTGAGGTTCATGAATACGCAGAGTCATCAAGAAAGCAACCAGAAAGACAGAGGACGTGTGAGGGGACAGGCCGAGGTTAGATGTTCTGGAAACCATTGCAAAATCTAGGCTAGGACTTCAGGAACCACAGCCCAGGGCATGAGAAATAATACCTGGAAGAGTTCGTTCTCATGAGAAGGAGAAGGCCTGGGATGGTTCCAAAAGAGAACAGGGGGAAGAGACCTGAAGGGGACGTCTTTGAAAACATGACATGGAAGAGACAGTGGAGGGAAAAGAGTCTGAGAAGAAACTAAGAAATGGTAAATGGAGAAGGAGGAAGACATACTGAGAATGTCATGTGAGGGAAGATTTTCTAGAAGAAAAAATGAAGATCTTATCAGCAGGGGGCTCAACAAAGATAAAGGCTGAAAAGATAGGACTGGGTTGAGCCCTTAGCAGCATTTGACAGAACATTTGCAGGACTCTATGGAGGGAAAGCAGATCCGATGAGGGTTCCCGTTAAAGGTGAGGAGACAGAAACCACAAACACAGACGAATGTGATTTTGTATGTTAAAGGAAGAAAAAAGTCAGGTGACTTAGGGAGAGAGGCTTAAAAAAGGGTGTTTAATTGGTAAGGAAAGGACCGGGACATTTGGGGGCAGAGAAAAAAGAGAAAAGGAGGAGTCTGGTCTGTGGAAGGCGGTTTACGGATGGAATTAGAGGTAGATGTGGATAGAAAGGCCAGAGGGATGGGCCCGAGAACACTGAGGGGTCAGAAGAGCAAGATCTTTCTTCCTCTGTGAAAAGAAGGACAGAAAAATGCCTTTTTTACACAAATCACAAGGTGAGGTTGATTAGGATGCTAGCGGACCATGCAACGATCAGATCCAGCACAGGCATAAGGGATGATAAAAATACCGAGGTGATCCGATATTCTTAGATATATTTTATGTCAGTTATATAGAAAAAGATGTCCCCACAGCATGGATTTGTATTGTGAAAATGATTACTTTATGATGTTCAGAAGCACTCAGAAAATTATTATGTAATAATGAGATAATGCCTTAAATAACTTAGGAATGATTTTCAACTATAAATGACTATGCTCTAATCATTTTAACTCATGGAAATCTTTAGTGAGCATTCATCCTCTTTCTATGCTGTACAATGAGCATTAATTGTGTGCTGAGAGTGAATGAAAAATAATTATATACATATTTGTATATTGGGGACAGTAGGGTGAACTAGATATTATGAAATTAACTAACCAATTAGAATAATACATAATTAGAATGTAGATAAGTAAAAGAAAATAAAAATAGGAATTTCTCATGGAGTACCAACCATATGGCTCTTTGACTAGACAGGGACTCTCTATATTATTTAATCCTCACATGCATTCAGTGGAGAGGAATCTGAGACTCACAGAGGCTCCCCAGTTTATCAAGACATGGACTCAGGTCACTCCACAGTGCATTGCATGCAGAGTATTGCTCTAAACGTAATCCATGACCAAGTCTGATGACATAATTTCACTTTATTTCCTGATCTAGATCCGGGTAGGGGTAAAGAATAATTGATTCGTATCTCTTGTTTATAACCCTTTAAGACCTCATTCATAGTTTAGTTTTATTTTCTGTAATTAGTCTGATTTATTATTGGCCAGAGTCTTTTACTTCCTTTCTTCTTGGTTGGTAAGTCAATTTATAAACTTTAAATAATCTGTTAAGATAGTAAAATTACAACAGTTTTAACTTTACAGGCTGAAACAAACAGGGGAATAATCTGCAATGTTATGCAATATCGTAACAGGGAAATTTGGAGGAATTTGCTGACTGGTTTACTCTGTCTGGAAGTACTACATTAGCTAGAGAAAAATCCTTGAACTGACTTGTGACATTAGTTTTATGATAAAAACACCAGCTAGACTGTGAGTCTGAACTCTGGGGACTTATTTATGACAGTGTCACCAACCTTGAGCCCTGTGATCTTCGTCATGTTTCTTAAACTCTCTGTACTCTGTTTCCTCAAATACAAAAGAAGTGATTTGTTAGGCAATTTCCCCAAATCCCACACATCTAATAAAGCTGTTAGATACAGCACTGTCTGAGAGCATCTTTAGAGTAGGGATTACCTTGAACGTAATGGGTTGTGGAGGGGACACAAAGGAGTCTCCGACTTTTGGCCTTGACATGGAGACTAACTTCTCAAACAGTAAGTAGTCAGAAGTCCGAAGGAAAGAGAGAAGACTAGATGTATTCATTCATTTCTCTCCTGACATACTATAAAAGTCTAAAATACCTGCCCGAACTCAGTTAACGATGTAAGTCTAAAAGAGCTTTTGTTTTCCTAAGAGGAATCAGAACAACTAACTATACTATGTGCCCTGAGATTGAATGAAACTATTTAGATATGTTAGTTCAAATCTATTTTGACTTACTGTCACAAAATGTTCCAAATGATACCAACACAACTCTACCTAAAAAGAGAAAAAGGCTCATAACCATATATTGTCACGGGCGACAAGTTAATGTGTAGTACTTTCTAGTGCTGCCCTCTCCAAAGATTCCAACAGGCAAACCTCAGGCTGAGTGTATTTAAACAAAGTTTGAATTCATTCCAACCTTTCCATTTACAGTAATTTAAGTATATTTGTATTCGGGGAAAACAAAAGTAACGAGGGGCGGCCGTTTCACTACTTTGCTCTTCCAAGGTATTTCAAAACACTTTGAGAAGCTAAAATTGTAAAAGAGAATCATCCTTATAATTTAGGGCATAAGTAAGTCAGGTAAAATTATGGAGATTAGCCTAAAATCAATAGTTTTCTTTTTTAAACCAATTTTGCTATCGTAGAACTAACGTATAATTTGGAACACAGGTATATGTTAGGTATTTAATGTGTCGTATAACTTTAGTTTTAAGATTCGAGAATCAGCTTATCCTAGAACCGACACCACGTGTGGTCATAAGTACCCCTGGCCTTAGACCATGCTCATATTATAATGGGGCCGTGCTAGCTAAGCCCACCATTAGCTGAGACCTTTCAGCTGGTACATATGTGCATTACTGGAGCACTCGCCATTATGTCATAGTATAAAAATGTTATGATGTGATAATAATTTAACTCATCTCCTGATTACTCAGGGTAATTCTGGGATGATATGTCTACTCCAACCCCGTCTCAGCAGCAGTGACATGCACCTACAAACTTCAACTGTGTTTATTCTTATTTAACCAAATAAAAAAAGGATGATGGATGAAGCCCTAGTGCGTTCCTTAGATTATGCTGCATAACAGCACTTGGTATGCCCCTACTTGAAGAATTCAGATTTCCAATGCTGGTGGGGATATGCCAAGCCAAAAATGCTCAAAGATGATCACAGCCTACTGGAAATCTACCTTTCAGAACCCTGCATCTGAAAAATCAGTTTACAATCAAACTCTAAATTGCTACTTCAGAATGTGACACTATTACAGCCACTTAAAAGAAAAAACACAAACTCACTGATTGACTATGCCTAAAAGAACGCTGTGGATTTTAAAAAAAAATCTTATAAACAGATTTTTCCTGCTTCCTAGGATGTGTGAAAGTTGCATATTTTGCTCAGATACGGCATATGAATATTAAAGGAACAGTATGCAGAGGAGAAATGCTTTTAGAAATGTTTCTTTCTTTCTTTCTTTTTGTAAATTCTACAGAATGAAGGTTAACAGTTTGAGGAATACGTTGCATTAGAGGAGGGGGAAGTCTCCGTGCCTGAGAGTATTTTTAGGTGAGTAAATTACCTTCCAAAGGAGCCAGATGGCTCTAGGAAAACATCTGCAGCTTTGGTTCCCCTTTCTCACTCCTCACACTGATAATGACAGGGTCACTGAGGAGATGGTCGCAAGAAATCCTATGAAACAGATACTGCCTGTGTGAAAACAGGAAAGAAGTAAACCCTAATAAATATATTTATACAGATATATACATATATATATTTTTGTGAAGACTATGGAAGAGTAGGCTTCTGTTATTATTTAACCAAATTTCCCTTCCTGATAACTATGTGTAGGGCAGAGGAACTTGTTGAAGGCCATTCTGACACAGGGAAATAGGAGGGGAAATTTGCAGATTGAATATTAGCTCCGAATTAAAACCGTACTTGTTGGAGCTTTTGTTTACATGGAGTGTAAAAACTATGACCACTTCAACTCATTCAATTGAAACATGAGAAATCTTATTGTGATTAAACAACTCACTAAACAAAGGTTTCACAGCACGTCCAGTATGTCTGTCATGAATCTATTGCTCTTCAGCCTCAAGTCCACCCCGTTTGCCCTATTTCAAGGCACTGCACTGGACTGGTGAACACATCTCCTTTGGCAACCGGCAAAATCTGAAGGTTTGTTGGTAGAGGAAGGGGTTGTCTTCTTGGTTCTGGTGCGATTTATAATTCTTGCTTGGAGGACATGACTACCGCTGTGGTGGCGGACACCTCCCTGGCAGCACTGTCCAGCACTTCTCCCCAGCTGTCTGTGACATATTTCCCAGTGAGTTTCACAGCCCACCCACCCCTGCTCCCATAGCAGCTTCCCAGTAGACTCTGGAGCAGGCGGCTTCATGCAAGGTAGCTCTGGGCTACGTCACCTCAGCACAGTCCGCCATCCAGCTATGCCTTCACTGAAGTCTGAGTCTCAGCACTGGGGGACAGAGTAGAGGGTAGCTCTTCCAAAGCCACTTCCCCTTTGCGTATCACGTCTCAACCTTGGAAGTAGTAACTGCTATCTGTATCTGCTATTTCGGAATTCCTCAGAATTCTCTGTACCTCTAGTGTTTACCATTCCAGTTAGTAGTTAATCATTACATTAAACTTTCCATGTTCAAATGACTAGTACAGCTTCTTTCTCATGACTGGCCTCTGACTGATGTGCTCAGTTAAAATATTCAGGGTGGGAGAAATAATAAGATATTTTAATTAAGGAAACAGATGGGACAAATAAAAGTAATAAAGTTTGGAAAATTATGGAAACACACAAAACAGGAAGGTGTGAAAGAGAAAAGACTGGTGTGAACCAGTGTAACAGCAATGATTAACTTGTCACTAAAATCTGCCCTTCTCCTCTTGAGTACTAATAGAAATAGAAACAGAAATTTGCCAGGGACATGGCGGCCCAGCTGGATGGCATTCACCTGTCTCCCTCGTAGTTATTTCCGGTGATAAGAGCAAATTCTCACCAGTGGGGGGACCTGAGAGATCATGTATGCCTCCACTATCTTTGCTTTCTCATTTCTGTCTGGAACCCAGACACAGAGTGCCGCAGATTTAACCATGTGGATGACAATTTTATTCTAAAACAAAAAGATAATGGAACAGCAACCTGGAAGGAACCTGGTGCCTGGAAAACTCTAAGGAGAAGAGCTGCCTTACAAACCTCAAATGGTTGCATCAGGCTTGTTCATAGGCAAAATTGATAGTTTTTAAGCTACTATGTTGGAATCTCTTTGTTATAGCAGCTTAGTTTTATCTTAAACCTAAATAATACAACTGCTCATCAGGGAAAGTCACTGTCATTCTTTTGTTTTATTGCCCAATTCAACGGGGATGCTATTACCTCATTATAATGGTTTATACATCTTAAATTATTATTCTGCTATTTCCCTATCCAAATGTGTGTTTAATTAAAAGGAATGGGAAATGTGATCTTGTCATGTGATCTAGATTAGAAGGCAGTGACTAATCATATCTTATTGCAACCTTGCTCAAATTCCTGGGCTCAAGTAATCATCCTGCTTTAGCCTCCCTAGTAGCTGGGAATAAAAGCCTGAGCCACTATTCCAGGCTCAAAAAAATATTATTTTCCATTTTCAAAATCTAGTTTTGGTCTTCTCTCCTATTCTGTATGCTTGGAATAATATTACTCTTTCCACTGCTTCAATTTTTAATAACTCCCATCCTTTGAGAGCTTGCTTATCCCACTCATAACTCTTCTCTCAACCAGCCAGATGTGAACCAACATCTACCTTTTCTAACCATGAGGGTAATTATGCTCAGAACAAGTCATAAGGCCAAAAATTAATTTCCAAATGAAATCTCTATTTTCTTAAACATTTAGATATGCCTTTGTTTTATAGTTTAATTTTTTGTACTTAATTTTCATCTCATCAAACAGATCATGATTTTGTTGAAAATAAGGCAACTTTCTAACTTTCAAAAAGGCTAACCCAGAGCTCTAAACCAAAGAAACTCTTTAAAAACTTTGCTTCTTTACGTTTTTTTTTTTAATCGATGAAAAGAAACTATTTTTGTTGGAGAAATGGCTGATTCACTGTGTGTGTAAATAAATGAAACAGATGAGAGTGGTTCTTGTTATCAATCCCCAAAGCAAAGAAGTCATCAACTATTAGGAGCAACATGTTGAAAGAAACCAAACCAAAGAGGTTCTCACTAACCAAATATAGAATAATTTAAATGTCAATAAGCATGATTCCATGTAATGGATACATGCACAGTAAATTTATTTTTCCGCTATGTTTATAAATAAGGAAAGTTAAGAGAGGCACAGGGAAGATACGTCTCTTGCTCAAGGTCTTGTACTTTGTCATTTCCCTTTTAAACATCAGTCTCCATCATTTCACAGGACTAGTGTAGAAGGATAGGAGGAAATGTCCTCCTGTGCTTTGATTTGTTCTTAGAAATCATACCACTGCAACTTAGCAGGAAATACTGAAAAGGCAATGCAATACAGAAATAAAAGAAGGGAAGAAAAACAGAAATAAAAACAATATGAAACCTATATCCTATTTTGGGCCTTTTAGCCCCTACTTAGTTCTTTCTTCTTTAAAACATACTGTACTACACTTTTTATCTTGTATAGCACATGATTACGTTACCCCATTATAATTATTTATATTATTATTATTATTTGTAATGTCTCATCAATTACAATGCTCATTCATTGAGAGCATTGTATATTGTATGTAATAAGTATGAAGCTTAAATAAATTCAGACATGTAAAGTGAAAAAAAATAGAAAGCAGAAAATCTCTCCATGTTATGTTAAGAAAACAAAAGTTTATGACTCTTGTAGGACTACATGAACAGGTGAATTTGGTGAATCTTTATTAATAGTTACTAGTAATTAACTGTGACATTTAAGTAAAAAATGACTGAGTGTGCACCATGTGCCAGGAACCAGGATTTGTCACTGAAGAAGGTAAACATTTTCCTCGACTTGGTGGATCGCAGTCTAATGAGAAATACAGATATTAGGTAATTAGAAGGGCTATTTTCAAAAAGAATACCCATTATTAATTTAATTTTATTGATGAATAGCAATATGATGCTAGTCATACGTCTCCAAATATATCTACGAAAGGATTTATCTAATAAGTGTCTCCAAATATCAATTTATAAATGAATGTGATATCTAATTTGGGAACATATAACTAGAGTTTTATCATTTAAGAATTTAAAAATAGTGGTGTCTTCATTATTATTTTCTGTAGCGGCATACCAGACAGAATAGGGCTATGAGAGAGTCTGGCTCAAGGGAAAGAAAATGTTTTAAAATCACTGACATTGGTTTGAATTTCCAAAGCACAGTGAGAGATGAAAAGCAGACCAACTGTTAGTCAGTTTACTGCTATCGTTATTGAAATAGCCCAAGACTGAAGGCACCTTCTGTCCTTCTCCTTTGCTATAGCTCTGACTTTTGGTATTGATTTTATATTCATGTAAGCAATAATATTATTGGAAATAATGCTTAACTTTATTTTTAGCATTTTATTGCTTATTATGTTTATGGAGCATTTATTGTATGCCAAGCATCATCCCAAGCACTTCACAAATATTAAGTCTAAAATCTCTCTTATCAAACATTTAAAGAATATAGAAATATTAAAAAATATATAATTCAGACTGTCAGTTTAAAGACTATTCAGTTAAAAGGAGCTAGTGCTCTTTCTCCCTGAACAAAGTGATAGATAAGATTTTTAATGTTGTTTTGCACTGCAGAATTGAGTTTTACTTTGTAGACTGAAAAAACAGCCACTGTCAGAGAGGGAATTAATTTGACCTCTTTGAAATGCTAATTGAATTCTTATCTGCAAACACAATATTTGCATTCTCGAGCTATGTAAAGGAAATATAAAATCCATAGGCTTGATGAAATGATAAAAGACATGTGTTTAACTAAATCATTAAAATGAAATGGTCACTTTTATTCTAGGTATAAATATTGTGCCCCACATCTAAGAATAAAACAAAATATTAATACATAAAACCATATTGCATTTAACTATATAGTAGTGTTTATTGTTTGGGTTATTTTGATGATACACAGAATATTCTCTTCTGAATTTTAAAATTATGATAGAATATGTTAATACAATCACGCATTCAAATGAAAAATTGAATGATTTCTGTTTCATTTTTGTGTTCAACTGAAACATTTCACCAGCTTTCAAGTGTCTGTTCTTATATGTCAAACATCATTTAACTCTTGATTTATTCCTATCCATGCATTCCATTTCAATTTTTAAAATTCAGGAAATATTCTTCTGTGAAAATAAAAAACATTGTTAAACTGTATGAAAGTTAATAGCATAATTTCCAGTAATACCAGTTGGTAACAATTCATAATGTAACAGATACACAATCCTTTACACTATACCATGTAATATACAGTAAACTACATATTTCCAGACTTTCATCTTTTAATCCACTTCCAAAGCTTTACTTTCAAAGTACATTAGTAAAGGGAATTTTATCTATTACCCAATGGACTTTCCTTGTTATAAACTAGTAGCCTAGCTAACATTACTATTTTGCATAATTCATTTATTGATGACATTTTTCATTTATTGGTGTTTAAAGAAAAACTAAAATATAACAAAGCCATCATGGCAATACATTAAATATAATCTTAAGAAAATAAGATTATGTGTTATACTTAAATTAATACAAATCATAAGGGAAAAAGACTAGTTATGACTACTGTGTAATGTAGTGGACTTTTCTGTATAAATCAAAAAATTATTATGCATATTAATTCAGGCAGGGAAAATCTTTTCTTTTGAAACTAAAGTCATGTTAGGGAAAGTTTTATAAGTAATGTCATCTCGTATGACAAGGAATGTGCATGTTCTTGTGTGTGACAATGAAAGGGGCCGGTGACTGAGAAGGCTAGAGGTGATGATTTAGATGGAATATAATTATACTTGAAATTCTGATGCTTCAAATCACTGTGAATCAAAATAATGTGTACATGAAACAAATTGATCAACAGTCTATTCCAATAACTGACATGTTAGCAGGGCAATATTGAACCAGGATTGAACTCAAGTCAGGCTGTCAGTCATGATTTACCTGGTGGAGCATTTTGTTGGAGTGAAAGTGAATTATGTCTTTGATTAGCAAACACATAAAAATAGAGTCATCAGACAGACAGAATAGAGATTGACTTGTATGAAAACTTCAATTGAACCCAAACCAGTGTTTATCCTGATTGTCGGAACATAAACTCACAGGTCTCAGGTCCCACTAAAGCTGCAGTACAAAAGCAGAGTGTTTGTTATTCTGACTGATAGAAAATATCCCTTTCCTCAACACCAAAAGCATTTTGAAGTATCTTTTAACTGTTTTTATAAACTAGATGCTTTTATAAAAAGTAATGGTCACTTAATTAACATACATTAACATTTTCTTACTACAGAAATTGATATGCGGGGCGGCTCCTGTAGCTCAGCGAGTAGGACACCGGCCCCATATACCGAAGGTGGTGGGTTCAAGCCCGGCCTCAGCTGAACTGCAAAACAAACAAACAAACAAAAAAAAATAGCCGGGCGCTGTGGCGGGCGCCTGTAGTCCCAGCTACTAGGGAGGCTGAGGCAAGAGAATCGCTTAAGCCCAAGAGCTGGAGGTTGCTGTGAGCAGTGTGACGCCACGGCACTCTACCCAG
>CAUYON010099198.1:0-31425 GCA_963573935.1 Arctocebus calabarensis
GTCCCAGCTACTCGGGAGGCTGAGGCAAGAGAATCGCTTAAGCCCAAGAGCTGGAGGTTGCTGTGAGCAGTGTGACGCCACGGCACTCTACCCAGGGCGATAAAGGGAGACTCTGTCTCTACAAAAAAAAAAAAAAAAAAATTACTGGAAGTGAGCCTCTTAAATTCTTTTTTACACAGTACGTATGCATAGATTAAAAAATTCAAAGTTTTAACAGTCAATATTCAGAATACTAGTTTCCCAGCACAATTCATCCTGCAGACTCTAAATATGCTTCCATTTGTTATAATTTAACGGTATAGTTTTATTTGGTCTTAACATGATTTAGAAACCAAAAAAACACAACTCAAATTGCAAAATTGTTTTACAAGGTCTGCATGATCATTTTTATATGCTTACATCGACCCAAATATCTTCCACTACTACACAACATTTACAGTTTGCTTCCAGAAAGAACCCATGTGCTCAAGATTTTATCTTGAGATTAAAGACAAATAATTATTAGTAAATCCCACTCATGGAATCCAAACTGCACATTTTCACAAAAACTTTGTGTATCAATCATGAAAACTATAGTTTTCCATTAATTAAAATTCAAGCTAATTCTAATTACAGCCAAAATGAACAACAAAAAAAGGCTTTCTAATGCACTGACATTCCTTAGAGTAGATCTTATATATCATCTTACCAGCAACACTTTATGTAGAACTTCAGTGGTAAATGAAATGACACTCCAAATGATCTCATGGAAGAACAAATCTTTTAAAAGCAGTGATCAACTAGTGTGAAAAAACAAACTCCTGAAAAATATATTCAGCACAGTAATACTGGTAAACTTAAAACCTCTTATTCCAAGCACCAGAATAACTCAGGCATTAAAATACACCACACCTCACACACACCCTACCCCCCTACAAAACCCCCAACTCCATTACCATAACAATAATAATAATTGGAACAAGTTAACAGCTCTTCAACATTAGGAAGTATCTTTAAGATAACCTCACTAAAGGCTATGATATGAATATTACACAGTATGTGTATATATATATATATATATATATATATATATGGCTTTAAACTGTATTAACATAAGCCGCAAAGACCCTAGAAACAGTATCCATCAACTAGAAACTGCAGTCTTCAGCGCTTTCCTCCCTTCAACCTCAAAGCTGGGACAGAAGGGTGGTGACTGTCACACATCTACAGAGCAAAAAGGAAATGACTGTGAACTACTTACTGAAAAACTAAAACATTTATAATTCCCAAGTAGGATGCTTCTCCTTTTCCTCATGATGCAGGAGTTACTGATAAAATAACTCTACATCGAGATTCAGGAAAACGCTGCAATTCACCCCAAACATAAACAAATTTTTAACAACAAAATTCACTCAACTTCTCACACACCAAATGAATCCCCATTGTGGGTACCTGAAGCTACTCTCTACACCATTAGGAGGAAAAAATAATAATAATAATACTTGCGCCTCCTAAACGCCCCACCATACCCTGTACTGATCTTCAGGTAACCTGGATGCAAAGCTGGGACAGCTGCCCTTGGCCTAGGCCTTCAGAAACCATTGAAGGGGAGGGGGCGCAATAACCACCAAGACGCTAATCTTTTCCCAGAGCTACTGTTTCCAAGTAAAACCACCACGGGGCCCAAAGAGACAGCTATGAGAATCGGAGACGCTTTAATTCCGAGAGGAAAGGCACGCGGGGCGAGGGACGTGCATAAAATCACGAGAGAAAGGGGGTGCGGAGGAAACTAAGTACCATGCATCGTTCAAACCCACAAAACAACAAACCGAGGAGTGTGAAACACCAGATGGAGTCCCCGGGGCTAAGTCCGGCAGACACACGCCGTGCGTAGTGGAGAAATCAACCGCCGATGGGAAAAGAAGGGAGAGCGAAAAGCAGCCGCCTCGGGATGGGGAAGACAAAGCCTCTGGGGGTAATCAAGGACCGCAGATTAAGAGGAGCGGAGAGGCACAGGAGAAAGACAATGGACGAAAAATTAAGGCAGGAATGTGGTGCCCAGACTGTGGCAGGTCCCTCGACTGCCGACAAGAGAGGGGCACAACAAAGGGGCACGGGAGGAAAGGCAGAGGAGGGGAGGAGACGGAGAAGGGGCGCGGGGCGCGACCGGCCGGACAAAGCGCCTACGGCGGCGAAACAAAGGGCCGGGGGTAGAGTCGCGGGGGGCAGCGCGGAAAGACAAAGCGCCCGGGCTTGGGGACACGAGCGGGGCAAGGAGGAGACGACGGCCGCGAGGAACAAAGCTGCGCGGAGCCGGAGGGAAGCGCGCGGCAGGCACAGCGCCCGCGGGCCCCGCGCGCCCGGCCGCACTCTCGCCGCCGCCGCCGCCCGCCCTCTCGCGCCGGAGCCCGAGCCACAGAGCGGAGCGCACGGCCACACGCGCCGCAGCCGCCGCGCTCCGCGCACGCGACGCCGCCCCCGCGGCCCCCGGACGCCGAGCGCGCCGCGGCCCGCGGACCCGCCGCCCGCCGCGGGCTGCCAGACGCCCGCAACTTTCCCGGTTCCCAGCGCTCTGATTCCCCCAGACTTACCCTGTCACAACAGGCGCCATCTTCCACAAACTCTCGCCAAAACTCCAACCCTCGCGAGATCCCCCCCGACGCCTTCCCTGGTCCCTCTCCCCCGCCCCTTCCTTTTTTCCTCACTCCTTGATTCCACCCAGCCCCCGCGCTGCTTTTCCCCTCGCAACCACCGCGAAGAGCCAGACGCCTCGCGCCGCCCGCGGTGTAGGGGATCCTGCTCGCTGCCTACCCTGGAAACCTACCCAAGCGATGGAGCATGCGCAGGCGGCTCCTCCGCGGGCGAGCCCTCGGTGTGGTCCATAGGGAGGGCTCCGGTTATCCGGGTTTTGGGACGCGCCCTGAGGGACGTACGTGGAGACTGAGGAAAACCGGAGGGGATTACTACGGGGCCGCGGAATGGAGGGCCGGGAGGCGGGGCCGAGGGGACAGGAGGAGGGGTCCTGGGAAAATCTGCCGCGTTTCACAGGCTTAGATGAAACACCTCCTCAAATGGGTGTTTTCCAAGTGGCTTCCCGCTCTCTCTGGGTTCCCAGCTCTTTTCATTCATTCAAAATGTTCTCTGGGCGCCTCCTTTATGCTAATCTTAGCGTTAACTACGGGAGCTACGGTGGTGCCTGGGGTTTGGGCGAGTGACATATCAGGCACTGTGTTCATTCCTTCGGCCTCCGTGCTAGTAAGGAGACCCCTCCAGAGCTGTGTAAACGGAAAACTTTTGCACTTGAGTTCTGTCTCCTTAGCTCGCTTCTCCCTGGGTGCGAGAGGAAGTCAGGACAAGGCCTATAGCGTCGACATCCCGACGCTTCCCCTCTCATATGCCCTCAAGAGCGCCGAGTGCTTTTCCCCAGAGTGCAAACTGCGCTGGAATGGAGCGCCACATTCTGCCGACCCCGACTCAGTTCAGCCTCCCTGGAACTGCATCACTGCCCAGGTGTATGTAAGGGGCGACTACTGCACAGGGCAGCGGGCCTCCGTGGGCCTGAGCGCTGCTGGCTGTCCCAAACGGACTTCAGGCGGCCTGGGCACGGAAGCCCCGAGTAAACGTAGCCTGTCCGGGCATTTACTAGCAGGGTGCAGGGCCCAAAACGACCCCACACACACACACACCTGCAGTCCCCCCTTCATCCCTCCTCCCTTGCCCTTTCCTTCCCTAGAGCTTCCCAGATTCAGCGCTGCCTCCCGCAGGGAGCCCTAAAACCCGGACAACTGGAATCCACGCCCGAAACCTGCTGAAGGCACTGCCGGATTGGCGCGGCACGCGCGAGCGGCACTGCGCATGTGCCCAATGCGGGCAGCCCAGTCTCACGCTACAACTCCTTCCCACCGCCTTCCACTACTCGGCTCAGACACAACACGGGCCGTGGGAAATTTCCTAAAGCTCGCGAGAACGCGCCCTCTGTTGCCTATGCCTATCCTCAAATCTCGCGGAGCCCTGGCGGGACAGGTGTTTGTCTAGCGCGGCTCCGGGCGCTGTTCGTGCCGCGCGTGCCCAGGCGGCGGGCGGCAGGCGCGGGCAGTGTGGGCAGGGAGCGGCGCGCCGTGGAGGCGGGGCGGCTGGGCGCGCAAGGCGGAGGCGGCGGGGGCGGGGACCCGAGGCCTCGAACGCTCTGCACAAGCCCGGTGACGCCGGGTCGAAGAAAGGCGAGGGGGAAATCCTAAAGAAAGAAGGGGAAGCAGGGAGCGTAGACTCTGCTTCTGGCTGAGAGGGTGAGAGGTCAGGCTCTAAGGCCGATCTCCCGGGGAGGGCTGCTGGGGGCCTCCTCCAGCCTGGTACTTTCCTACAACGTGTTAGACGCTGCGCCCCCCGCCTCCGGGAGCTGACAGACGGCCTCAGGGTCGGGTTTGAGTCATGCCTCTGAGTCACCCAGTCTGGCCACCACTTCACGTGCTTTAAAACTAGCTGCGACTCCCTTAGTTGCTCTCCTCTCGCAGTTGGTTGTTTTCTTGCTAATCTACTTTCTAGCCTTATGAGTCGGGTAGGAAAAAAAAAACGCTGCTCTGCAGTCTCTCCCTGCTGCCTTGTAAAGACTCAGCCCCTGTTCAGAGGCACGATTTTTTCATTTCTTTCCTCCGGTCTCTCTTCTTAACTTTTTGAAGTAGTCCCTAGATCAGTTTCTGTCCCTTTTTCTCTCCCACTAATATGACTTGAAATAGCAGTTTTGCTTTCCTTCACTTTTCCATATTTTTTGTTGACATGTCCCATTTTAGATATTGTTGCGTCAGGTGCTTTAGTGACTACTTGTAAATGCATCCCTTCTTTTTGGATCATTTGTCTGTCCAATGAGTTCATGGTCACATTCTTCTGGCAGGCACATTTTAGGTTGTCTCTAGGGTGGTTTCTATACCAGGCTAGCCAGACATAGGAATTTTATCTTGTTGATAATAGAGACCCACAAATGTAGAATAGAATTGAATTTTGATACTTGTTGGACAATGAGTTTTTAGGGATGTGTCTGGGTGTGTTTACAATTTTTAGGGATGTGTCTGGGTGTATTTGCCTATTTTTTTAATTATATTTTTCATACAAAAAAATTTAAGAGCATTGAAATAATATCTCAGTTTGTGTCTGATTTGGAACAGGATGGCTCAGGAGTAGGACAGTGTCCTTAGAGCCTTGATCCCAAGAAGGTACTTTGGTCATGGTGTAGTCCAGGACACTGATCTCATGTGGAACTGAGGCCTGCTGAGAGCCCCAGGTCCTTGGAAAGCCATGGTACCCACAACTGTAATCATAACTCCTCATTTTCACCTTAAACATGGTTTGCCTGTAACTATTTCCCATCTCAGTAAAGGGCACTGCATTCTTCCATTTACTTAAGCCAAGAACCTCTTGCCTCCTTTCTCTCTCACACTCAGGATTCAATCAGAAAATCATTCTGGCTTTACCTTCGAAACATACCACAATCCAAATACTTTCACATGTCTTTGGCTACCAGTCCAGTGTAATCCATCTCATTTCCCACCTGGTTTAAAGAAGACCGCTAACCCATCCATCTGTCCTTCCTTCCATTCTTGCCTTCCCTCAGTCTGTTCTCTATGGAGCATTCTAGAATTCTCTAGTGGTTTTTTCCTTTCACTATAAGCACCTGCAAAATCTAGCTGGCAGCCAACTCGGACTGCCTCCACCACTTCTCTACCTCGCTGCCTCCTCTTCCTCTCACTGAGCTCTAACCAGTTGCCTGCCTTGCTGTATCTGGGACACACCAACACATCCTCTGCTCTTTCTGCTACCTGGCATTGCTCTGCCCTCAGATGTCCTGTGACTCATTCCCTAACTCCTTTAGGTCTTTGCTCAAATGTCACCTTCTCAGTGAGACTTTCTCTGACCACCGTCACAAGAGTGACTCCATTTTTTTTCCCCCATGGCACTTATAACCTGTCATACCATATATCCTACTTGTGTTTTGAGCTTACAATCTGCCTCCTCCTGTGATATTATAATCTCAATGAGGACAGGGACTTTTGTCTCTTTTATTCATTATTAAAGCCTTAGCCACTAGAATGATGCCTGGTGTATTTTAGTATGCGTAGAATGAATATAGAATGTCTTCCATATTGGAAGAGAGCAGAGTGATTCTGAACACTCTCTAGGCTTTCTAGGGTTCAAAACAATATTTTGTTTAGACCATCAGTGCATGCCCCAATAGCAGACTGCCTGGGGAAGAGGAAAAAAGCCCACAAGAAAAACCACCTGTGTTAGCTTGCTGCAAAAACCAATTTTTTCTTCTGGGTTAAACCAGTATTGAGGCTGCACTTACTTAGCGATTCCTATACTTCCCATTCTAGAACCTCAGGAAAGAAAAAACTATTAGCAGGATGTAAAGAAACAAATATTTTCATGGGTTGCTAATAGGAGTGAAAATGTAATTTTTATGGAAACCATTTTTTGGCAAAATTTACAGTGTAAAAAGACAGATAAATGTATACTTATTTGTGTATGATTGCCTCCTTTTCAATATTGCTACCTGTATGATCTTACACAAGTTATTTAACCTATAGTGCCTCAGTTTCTTCATCTGTAAAATAGAAACAGTTGGAGGACATGGGTAGAGCAGTGGCCTTTCTCACAGTATGCTATCCTGGAACGTCTGAATTTTGTACCTTGTGCATGTATTGACTACTCAAAACGTAAAACGTAAAAAGGTGGGGTAGAGGAGGAAGAAAAAGAATAAATGTGTGATAAAACAAAAAAAATTGACCAAATAAAATTTTTTCTTCCACATTCATAGAACTGCTTTTCAAAAGAATTGATGTACATGATTTATCATGTCAGTTGAGTTAAAACAGCCATACTAACTCATGGTCTATTCAAACAGCATGTTTAGAGTTCCCACCACTGCAGGTCAGGCATCAGCTTTGGTGTCTGACAAACATGGATAGTGCAAAGAACCCAGGGTACACAGAGCAGTGGCAGCATAATCCTGTTCTAGGATGGAGACATGAGTTTAACTTCTGCAATGGATGAAACACCTAACTTTTGCCTGATAGGCCCAGGAAGCCATCATAGAGTTATCTTTTGAGCAGACTCTCAACTGCAGTGGAAGTTCAAAGGACACCCAGAGGAGGAGGAAACATGACAAGCACAGGAAACAGCATGCTCAGGGTGCAAGGTGTGAAAAAGCATCTTCTGTTCAGGGGAACTCCAGATGGGGGGTTGGTGCATGCAGAAGAGAGATGGGTATCCTAAGCAAGGTTGTAAGAAGGGCCTGGTGGAATAGGGTCCTCAAAAGTTAGTGGTCATCATAATCACCGGGGTCACTCACTCCCTAAGATGCTAAATGAGAAAATCTAGGCTGAAGCCAAGGACTAGGCATTTAAAGCTGGCTAGTCAGAGATTTTTTTTTTTTAGGAGACAGAGCCTTAAGCTGTTACCCTGGGTAGAGTGCCGTGGCAGCTCACGGCAACCTCCAACTCCTGGTCTCAAGCGATTCTTCCTGCCGTGGCCTCCCAAGTAGCTGGGACTACAGGCGCCTGCCACAACGCCCAGCTATTTTTTGGTTGCAACCATCATCATTATTGTTTGGCAGGGCCCTGGCTGGATTCAAACCCGCCAGCTCAGGTGTACGTGGTTAGCGCCTTAGCTGTTTGAACCATAGGCCCCGAGCCTAGTCAGAGATTCTTATGCAAACCGCCCATGTACCAAGTCTAGAGAATCTTTGTTATAAAATTGGTTATAACCTTTCTCTGGAAGTTTCTCATCAAAGGGAGTAATAGCAAGTAGTTTTTTTTTGTTTGTTTTTGTTTTTGTTTTTAATCAGTAAATGAACTATTTGAATAGTAAAAGGGATGAGTTTGGGAATCCCAAAGTATATATCCAAAGAGAATGTGAAGCAATTAGCAGCTTGTGAGGGGGTCATAGTTTGCTACGGTGGTTTAAACATAGCAACACATTTCAATATTGCTAGCTGTATGATCTTACACAAGTTATTTAACCTATAGTGCCTGTTTCTTTATCTGTAAAATAGAAATAATAGCTCCTGATTCATAGAGCTGTCATGAGAATTCAAAGTGTCACTATGTTTAAAGCACATAGAATAATGTTGTGGGGACAGGTTACAAATAAATTCCCTTGGAATAGAAGCTAATCAATGTCTCAGGAACATTCTAACATGCATAGACAGAGGTGGTCATATTATACTAACTTGGGTTATTTTTAAAACAACCTACTTAGGCTCAGCGCCTGTGGCTCAATGGGCTAAGGTGCCAGCCACATACAATTGAGCTGGCAGGTTCAAATCCAGCCCAGGCCTGCCAAACAACAATGACGGCTGCAACCAAAAAAAAAAAAAAAAAAAAAAAAAAAATGGCCAGGCATTGTGGTGGGCACCTGTAGTCCTAGCTACTTGGGAGGTGGAGGCAAGAGACTCGCTTAAGCCCAGGAATTGGAGGTTGCTGTGAGCTGTGATGCCACAGCACTCTACCCAGGGTAACAGCTTGAGGCTCTGTCTCTGAAAAAAAAAAAAACCTACTTAAAACCCCTCTCCTGCATTTCCCTTTAATAAATTCAATCTGGGGCAGCACCTATGGTTCAGTGGGTAGGGTGCCAGCCCCATATACCGAGGGTGGCAGGTTCGAGCCCGCCCTGACCAAACTGCAACAAAAAATAGCCTGAGGGAAAAGAATCACCTAAGCCCAGGATTTGGGGGTTGCTGTGAGCTAAGACGTCACAGCACTCTACCGAGGGTGATAAAGTGAGACTCTGTCTCTATAAAAAAATTAATGAATGAATTAAAATAAATTCAATCTGCTCTAAAAAACAAAAATGGAGGAAATGTAGGATAGAACATAGGGTTGAAAATGCTAGGCACTGGGGACAGAGAATCTGGAAAAAAGCCAAGCATCACTGCTGGCCTTGAGTACTAAAAACAATACTCACTAGTTACAGCATACTGTCCCAGCCCTAAATCATATACTAGCAGTAATAAAACAGAAATGAGGTAACAGAATGTGTTAAGAGTTTAATCGTGAAGCTAAAAATAAACTACTTGTTTTTGTTTCTGAGACAGAGTCTTAAGCTATTGCCCTGGGTAGAGTGCCAGGGCATCATAGCTAACAGCAACTTCAGACTCTTGGGCTTAAACGATTCTTTTTGCCTCAGGCTTGCAAGTAACTGGGACTACAGGTGCCCGCCACAACTCCAGGCTATTATTTTTTTGTTGCAGTTGTCGTTGTTGTAACTGGCCCGGGGACAGGTTCAAACCCACCAGCCTCTGTGTATATGGCTGGCCCCCTACCCACTGAGCTATGGGTGCTGGACAACTACTCCTTTTTTTAACCTTTAGTCTCTCTTTGAAGCTTGTTGCTGCACTATATTTTCTCATGCCTGAGATTTCAATAAAAGCCAGTGAGGAACATTGGAGGGGGCCACACCCCTGTTTCTCCTTGCAGAGTGCTTGCTGGTGTTGGCCTCCCCAGGCCCTTCAGTACAACACAAATGGACTGAGTAGGTGTTATTAATTTGTGTTGAATTGGACTGACACAATGCTATAGCATAATTGCTACCATAGTATTAGTTTTTATCATTTTTATTCAACAAATCCATAACTTGCTACTATTTCGTCAAAATTCTTTCAGTGTGTCATAATGTCCTTAACACTTCAAAAATCAATGTTAAAATGGCCAAATAGGATGATTTTGTCCAGATTGGTGTTCATCCATTTCTTTATCATTTCTCACTCAGAAAGGACTATCATTATTATTGTTATTTTATTTCCCACATGCCCCCAAACTTTGGGAAACCTGCTGTTGATGGCCAATGGGACCCTCTGAGGATATAAAGCAGGGTTTCATGAGATCAGATTGTATAGAGGCCGACTTTGCTGATATATCACATCAGAAATTAGGAGCCACATACTCCACAGATGTTTCTCAGCTCGTTTTTGTGCTTATTTTTGTGCCTCATGCATTCTTCACATCATCTCTATCATTTTCTACCATATGTTAATCAAGGTTAGTAAAATATATGGGAGGCTGAATTGCCAAGGCAGTTTCCATCAGATGATGCAACTCTATAAGGAAAATAAGCTCTAACTCCAGGATTAAAAGAAATAAAGAGAACATTGAAAATGAAGCATGGAGTGAGCTTCAAGAGAACTTAAGTAACAAAAATAAATACCCTTTTCTTTCTAATTATGTTTAATTTTTCACAGGATTCTTTGGCCCTGACAATTTGGGTTTTTTGGTTTTTTTTTTGCAGGCCTGGGTTAAGTTTTACTTAGCTTGCTAACATGTGTAGCAGTTCAGGAAAGTAAGGCAAGAAAATGAACGGGCCATTTATTCTAGTGATGTGGAACGTAAATGAAATCAAATGCACATTTGGTGAGAAGAACGTGTACAAATCGAATGGTTTGTCAGAAGTTTTTGTAGCTAATGTAATTGGAAGAAAATGTTTCCATGTGTGATTGATCTATTTTGTTCTTTCTCTAACATGAACAAGATAAAGCCTGTTAACACTATCTGTACAAGAAATGACAACACCATATGAATCATAAAATTCCAGTTATCTGTTTATAAGGAAATATGTTTCAATTTTAATTTCCAAAATTTTCCCCTTTTGTCATGTATCATATATTGCATTGAGTTTTGTTTCTGCTTTAAGCCAATGTTAAACATCCACAGTTAAAAAAAAAACAGCTGGAGTATAAATGAAAGAGCATTAAACTTGCTCCAGTTTTGAGGTCTAGGACCTCCACCACTGACCAGTTGGGCAACTTTGGACAAAGTCATTTTTCCTTACCTGCAAATGCAAAATGTAAATGACCCAATAGGGTCGTTTTGAGAATTAATGAGCTAGTTCATGAAATAACTGGGTACATAGTAGGCACTCAGTAAGTCTTACTTCCCTCAGGAACTTCTCCTGCCCATACTCATACTCAGTTTTGTTATTTATTTATTTATTTTTTGAGATAGAGCCTCAAGCTGTCACCCTGGGTAGAGTGCTGTGACATCACAGCTCACAGCAACCTCCAACTCCTGGGCTTAAGCGATTCTCTTGCCTCAGCCTCCCAAGTAGCTGGGACTAGGTGCCTGCCGCAATGCCTGGCTAATTTTTGGTTGTAGTTGTCGTTTTTTGGCAGGCCCCAGCTGGATTCAAACCCACCAGCTCTGATTTATGTAGCAGGCATACATCAGAGCTGCTTGAGTTACAGGCGCCAAACCCATACTGTTTTCTTATCAGATGGACTAATACCACTTGCCATAGAGTTTATTGCATGGATCAAATTAGATAATTATGTGGATAATTAAATTGAGAGAATTATCTTTAAGTGAAGTCATGGTCTTTAATATCAGTTGGTCTATTTATTTTTAAGTATTTGACTCTGGTTAATATAGCAAATCAGCAGACCAAAACAAAAAAAGAACCCTGCATTTTCTCCTGTAGTTTGTGTTACTATTAACCTTGTACACAGATGGCCTTTATCACTTTTTCAAAAAAAACCTACCAGAAAGGTTTCACCTTTGTAACTATATTGTTTTGTGTCATAGATAGTGCAATGATAATGACTTGTAGTCATGGCCTTTGTGGCTAGCACCCTTGTCCAAAATAGACTAAGGACTAAGAAGATCAATTTTGGATCTAGTCTATTCAAGCACTGACAAACAGAGAGCTATCAAACAATTCCCCTTTGTGAAATATCTAACTCTGTCAAATATAGCTAAGTAATTGAAAACCCACTGGACCATCATAATCAAAGTTGAACATTGTTTCATTTAGTGATTGCTATTACCCTTATATCAATATTTTAATTATTATTATTTTTTAAGACAGAGTCTCAAGCTATCACACTGGGTTGAGTACTGTGGCATCATAGCTCACAGCAACCTCAAACTCTTGGGCTCAAGCAATCCTCTCACCTCACATTTCCTTTTTTTTTGAGACAGAGCCTCAAGCTGTCACCCTGGATAGAGTGCTGTGGCATCACAAAACTCACAGCAATCTTCAATTCCTGGGCTCAAGTGAGTCTCTTGCCTCCACCTCCCAAGTAGCTGGGACTACAGGCGCCCGTCACAACACCCAACCATTTTTTGGTTGCAGCCGTCATTGTTGTTTGGTGGGCCTGGGCTGGATTCAAACCCGTCAGCTCAGGTGTACGTGGCTGGCGCCTTAGCCCGTTGAGCCACAGGAGCTGAGCCAGATTTCCTATTTTTAATAGAGACAGGGTCTCATTTTTGCTCAAGCTGGTCTTGAACTTATGAGCTCAAGCAATCCACTCACTTTGGCCCCCCAGAGTGCTAGGATTACAGGCATGAGCCACCACACCCAGCCTTTAATTTTAATTAATTTTTTTTTTTTTTGAGACAGAGCCTCAAGCTGTCACCCTGGATAGAGTGCAGTGGCATCACAGCTCACAGCAATCTCCAATTCCTGGGCTCAAGCAAGTCTCCTGCCTCTGCCTCCCAAGTAGCTGGGACTACAGGCGCCCACCACAACACCTGGCCATTTTTTGGTTGCAGCTGTCATTGTTTGGTGGCCCGGGCTGGATTTGAACCCGCCAGCTCAGGTGTACGTGGCTGGCGCCTTACCCCGTTGAGCCACAGGCGCTGAGGGCTAATTTTAATTAATTTTTAACATTTTAATTGTCATGAAAAGATGTTGGAATTTTTTTTCTTGTAAAATTTGGGCGGTGCCTGTGGCTCACTGAGTAGGGGGCCAGCCTCATATACCAAGGGTGGTGGGTTCAAACCCGGCCCCGGCCAAACTGCAAAAAAAAAATAGCTGGGCATTGGGCGCCTGTAGTCCCAGCTACTCAGGAGGCTGAGGCAAGAGAATCGCCTAAGCCCAGGAGTCGGAGGTTGCTGTGAGCTGTGTGAAGCCATGGCACCCTACCAAGGGCCATAAAGTGAGACAGTTTCAGAGAGAGACAGATATTTTTTACAAAAAAAATAGTGGGGCTGGCTCAGAGCCTGTGGCTCAACGGGCTAAGACACCAGCCACATACACCTGAGCTGGTGGGTTTGAATCCAGCCCCGGCCCGCCAAACAACAATGACGGCTGCAACCAAAAAATGGCCAGGTATTGTGGCGGGCACCTGTTGTCCCAGCTACTTGGGAGTCGGAGGCAAGAGACTTGCTTGAGTACAGGAGTTAGAGGTTGCTGTGAGCTGTGATGCCACAGCACTCTATCCAGGGTGACAGTTTGAGGCTTTGTCTCAAAAAAAAAAAAAAAATAGCAGGGCATTGTGGTAGGCGCCTGTGGTCCCAGCTACTCAGGAGGCTGAGACAAGAGAATTGCCTAAACCCAAGAGTTGAAGGTTGCTGTGAGCTGTGACACCATAGCACTCTACCGAGGGCAACAAAATGAAACTCTGTCTCTAAGAAAAAAACTTGTAGGGTGGTGCTTGTGGCTTAGCAAGTAGGGTGCCAGCCGCATATACCCAGGGTGGCAGGTTCAAACCCGGCCCCTGCCAAACTGCATCAAAAAATAGCCAGGTGTTGTGGCAGATGCCTGTAGTCTCAGCTACTCGGGAGGCTGAGGCAAGAGAATCGCCTAAGCCCAGGAGCTGGAGGTTGCTGTGAGCTATGACTCCATGGTACTCTACTGAGTGTGACAAAGTGAGACTCTGTCTCTACAAAAAAAAAAAAAAAAACTTGTAAAATTACAGTAAGAAAATTGTAAGATAACATCCAATTAAACTATTAATACACACTGAGTACAGACTTAGTTTAATGAAATAAAACTGTCTTAAAAGTTTCATCTCAGTCTAATAAGGGTGTATTTTATTTGTAAATGCATTTGAGAAACTTTCTATTTAAGGAATCCTTAAAGACTCCATATTAGGTATTATAACTAGCATTCTCTTGTATGTAGTTTTTGCTACTTAAATGATTATTAATTAAATGATTATTTAACTAAGTTCTATCATGTTTAGCATCCTATAGGAGGTAAAATATATTAAGGGTATTATTAATATTGTACTTATAGAAAAACATTTCTCAAGATCTTAACTATAAGTTGCCCTCCATTTTAGTACTTTGGAAAACTTTGTAAATTTGTGCATGCCTTTTTTTCTTTTCTTCCAGCTTTCCAAACACATGGCCTACATTCTACCCTCAGAATTACTCTTTATAAACTATCAAATAGGAGAAACATTTGGCTACTACTTGTCTCATGTCTGAAGTTCTCCAGAAGTGTTCTTATGAAATGCAAATCTGATTGTCATTAAGCACTTTTACCTACCTAGCATCATAGTTTCCTTCAAAAGCAGACAGTAAGTATTTTATTTTTAACTAGCACAGCTATATTGGTATTTGCATGGTACTTTCCAAGTTTCTGAACTAAGCAACAAATCACAGAATCTAGGCAAAAAAAAAAAAAAAAAAACCACTTAAGAACTGAAAGATAACTGTTGAAAAATAAATTACATACAGAAGTATTTTTTATGCAGTAGAGAGTTTTCAAAAGGTTGTATCCCAAGCTAACATGTAATCTTTCTAGTTAAAGGCATGTTATAGCATATACTTTGCAACGTGACAAAGTAATTATGATTGAGTCTACACTGGCCCAAGCCCTCTCCTGGATATCAGTCATCTCAGTCAATCATCAGAACATCAATGCCAAGGGTAGATAATTTTTTTTTTTTTGAGACAGTGTCTCAGTTTATTGCCCTCAGTAGAGTACTGTGGCATTATAGCTCACAGCAACCTCCAACTCCTGGGCTTAGGCAATTCTCTTGTCTCAGCCTCCCAATTAGCTGGGACTACAGGTACCCACCACAATGTCTGACTATTTTTTATTGCAGTTCGGCTGGGACCGGGTTCAAACCCGCCACCTTCAGTATATGGGGCCAGTGCCCTACTCACTGAGGCACAGGCAACGCCCAAGGGTAGGTAGTTTTATACCTGTTCTTATACAGGAGCTTCAGAGGATATGACTTGCACATGTCATACTTGTAGAAATTATATTTATGATCATCGGTGAGTTCTCTTTTTAACTGTATAAATTTTAATTATTTTTAGTATTATAAGCTAACAGAGAATATTTTGTGTCAAGTACTCAGAGTATCCAATTATAATTTTAATAAATAATCAGTAAATTATGAACACTACTTACAAAAGTATAAATGATAATGAATGCAAAAGATTTATTTTTAAATAACTGACATATTTAATTTTTTAAAAATCATATGAACTACCAACAGTAAAGTAGTAGCTCCTTACTAAAGATAAGTTGCTAAGGCAGGGTAAAGACCTAATATCCGTTGGATTTTCTGCCACATCTATTATTTTATTTATTTATTTATTTATTTATTTGCAGTTGTGGCTGGAGCCGGGTTTGAACCTGCCACCCTCGGTATATGGGGCCGGTGCCCTACCCACTGAGCCATAGGCGCTGCGCACACATCTATTATTTTAAAAACATTTCACTAAAGAAAAGAAAACTACAGACCAATGCCTCTTATAAATAAAGACAAAAAAAATTCTTCACAGAATCCTAGGAAATGTCCAGAAAACTAAGAATAGAAGTGAATTATCCAAACCTGATAAAGGCCATCTATAGGAACCCCACAGCTAACATCATAGGAAGAAGAGAAAGATTTCTATTCTCATCACTTCTATTCGACATTGTACTGAAGGTTCTAGACAAACAATTAGGCAAGAAAATGAAACAAAAAACATGAGATTGGAAAGGAAGAAGTTAAATTATCTTTGCAAATGGCATAATTTTGTAAAAAGAAAATTCTAGGAACTCTACCAAGGAAAAATTACCTGTACAACTAATAAACAAATTCAGCAAAGTTATAGGATATAAGATCAATATACAAAAATAAGCTTTATTCCATGTTTGCAATAAAACAATCTGAAAATAAAATTAACAAAACAAACCCATTTCCAATATCATCAAAAAGAATAAAAGATAGGGAGGCTGACAAGAAAATCGCTTGAGCCCAAGAGTTTGCAATTACTGTGAGCTATGATGCCATAGCACTCTACCGAGGGTGACAAAGTGAGACTCTGTCTCAAAAAAAAAAAAGAGGATGGCGTGGGAGGAAAAAAAGGAATAAAAGCCTGAGCAACATAGTGAGATCTTGTCTCTCAAAAAATGAAAAAAATTAGCCAGATGTGGTGACAAGCACATATAGTAATGAGCTATGAGCTATACATATGAGTATAGCTATGTTTGAGCTGAGGTAGGCACATCCCTTGAACCCAGGAGTTTGAGGGTGCAATTAGCTATGAGGAATCCACTGCATTCTATCAGGGTTGACAGAACAAGATTTTGTCTTCAAAAAAAGATACTGGAGATACATACTGTTATTAAGATGGCAATGCTCCCCAAATTAATTCACAGATTCAAGGCAATCACTATCGAAATCCAAACTGGCCGTTTGGCAGAAATTCAACTGGAAATTCAAGGAATAGCCAAATAATCTTGTAAAAGAAGATCAAAGTTGGAAGACTGACATTTCCCCATTTCAAACTTCCTGTAAAGCCATAGAAATCAAGACTGTGTGGTACTAGCATAAGAATAAACATGTAGGGCAGCGCCTGTGGCTCATCGAGTAGGGCACTGGCCCCATATGCCCAACCGGCCTCAGCTGAACTGCAAAACAGAAAAATAGCCAGTCGTTGTAGCAGGTGCCTATAGTCCCAACTACTTAGGAGACTGAGGCAAGACAATCACCTAAGTCCAGGAGTTGGAGGTTTCTGTGAGCTGTGTGATGCCATGGCACTCTACTGAGGGCAACAAAGTGAGACTCAGTCTCTAACAACAACAAAAAAAAAGAATAAACATATAGATCAACTGAATAGAATTGGGGGTCCCAGCTACTTGGGAAGCTGAGGCAAGAGAATTGCTTAAACCCAAGAGTTTGAGGTTGCTGTGAACTGTGATGCCACAACACTCTACCAAAAGCGACACAGCGAGACTGTCTAAAAAAAAAAAAAAAGATGTGGAAAAAAAAAAGATGTGGAAACTCTCATTGCTGGTGGGACATAACCATTTTAATTTAATTTAATTTATTTAATATTTTATAAATTTTTTTTAGAGACAACATCTTGCTCTATCAACCAGGCTAGAGTGCAGTGACCATAGCTCACCATAACCTTGAACTCCTGGACTCAAGCAATCTCCTGCCTCAGCCTCCTGAGTAGCTGGGACTCTAGGCACATGCTACCATGCTCAACCTTTTTTTTTTTTTTATTAGACAGAGTCTTACTTTGTCACCCTTGATAAAGTGCCATTGCATCATAGCTGACAATAACCTCAAACTCTTGGGCTCAAGTGGTTCTCTTGTCTCAGTCTCCCAAGTAGCTGGGACTACAGGCACCCACCACAACAACTGGCAATTTTTTTGTTGTACTTGTTATTGTTGTTTAGCAAGCTAGGTTCGAACCTTCCAGCTCCATCGTATATGGCCAGTGCCAAATTTGTCTCATGCATTTTTGGAGACATACTTATTCCAAAAATTAATTTGTTGTTTATCTGATATTAAAATTTAAGTGGACATGGTATATTTTGTCTGGGAGCCCGAAAAGCACATAGAAGTATCTGGCCTTGGTCTCTAGGGAACCATTTGCCTCCTTCAAGAAAACCCTATAACCAGTTTATTGAATATCATTCCAGGAATATTCTATAAACAACTTTCTTTTACAGCCATCAAAATTAGTATCCCCAGCACAACATAGAAGCTGAAAAAGAATCTAAACCAAATATAGCAAGATACCATGATTTTAACTTGGACTCATGCAGTTATTAAAGGAACTTTTCAGAGGTCACATGATGCAGGAAGCCAAGTCAGATCTTACTTCATACCCACTGGGAATCCTTGGGTATGTTCCTTGGCTTCTGGGACCATTTGCAAAAGGATAATTCTACTCACCTCATCTGTTTATAGTGAATAATAAGTAACACATGTAACATGCATTGCAAAATGCTTGGCTCGGTGCAGTTGTTGGGATCATCAGTCCCCTCCCTGTTTGGATGTTTCAGGGCATTCCTCTATAACTTTCTTAAGAACTTGACCATGAGGGACTCGCTCCAGAACCACAGGCTGGATAAACTAAGTCTGTCTCAGTGTAACCTTCTAAATTTGCCATCAGAGTGTTGTGTTGTCTGTCTATAGCCTGTACTCTATCAAACACTGAAATGACTCAGGACCCTGCTAGCTTGATTTATCCTGTCCCACTTTCATCTTATTGAATCTTCCTCTGTCTTCCATTGAATCAAAAAAGAAATATTTGCTGAACAGGATGAGCTAGCCCCTGCTATAAGCTTTGAAGAAACAGAGGTGAATAAGAGGGGCCAGGTCACTGCCTTCAGGGAGACTTTCATTCAAGTATTCAAATACAGAGACTTATCCAATAAAAAGGGCAAACAAGTAAGACGTTTTATTATTATTATTATTAATTTTTTTTTGTAGAGACAGTCTCACTTTATCACCCTTGGTAGAGTGCCGTGGCATCACACAGCTCACAGAAATCTTCAACTCCTAAGCTTAGGCAATTCTCTTGCCTCAGCCTCCCAAGTAGCTGGGACTACAGGCGCCTGCCACAACACCCGGCTATTTTCTGTTGCAGTTTGGCTGGGGCCAGGTTTGAACCCCCAACACTCGGTTTACGGGGCCGGTGCCCTACTCACTGAGCCACAGGCGCCGCCGAAGTAAGACATTTTAAATAACGATAAAAAGCTATGAAAGAAAATAATCAGGAGTGATCAGTGCTAGAAAGAGAAGTAAGCAGACTTATTCAGGTCACCTGCCCTGGAATAGTAAATTCCTTTTACTTAATAGTAAATTCCATTTATGGAATGGCCCAAGGGCCCAAGATGCTTTAAGTTTGCATTTTTTTTTTGAAAAAGAGCCTCAAGCTGTCACTCTGGAGAGAGTGTTGTGGCATCACAGCTCACAGCAACCTCCTGGGCTCAAGCGAGTCTCCCGCTTCTGCCTCCCAAGTAGCTGGGACTATAGGCGCCTGTCACAAAGCCAGGCTTTTTTTTTTGGTTGTAGCCATCATTGTTATTTGGCAGCCCAGGCTGGATTCGAACCTATCTGCTCAGGTGTATGTGGCTGGCACCTTATTGCTGCTTGAGCCACAGGCGCCAAGCCTAAGTTTGCATTTCTTTGGGGGCTTTTTTTGGTGTGTGTGTGTGTGTGTGTGTGTGTGTGAGAGAGAGAGAGAGAGAGAGAGAGATAGAGATTGAGAGAGAGTCTCACTCTGAAACTTCAAATATCTACATTCAAGTGATCTTCCTGCCTCAGCCTCAGGCTCCCACTACAACACCCTCCTAATTTTTCTGTTTTTAGTAGATTCAGGGTCTCATTCTTGCTGAGGCTGGTCTGAACTCAGCTTAGGCAATCCTCCCCTGTTGGTCTCCCAAAGTGCTAAGATTACAGGTGTGAGCCACCACACCTGGCCTACGTTTGCATTTCTTGAAGGAAGGTTTTTAAATAATAGGAGTAGAGAATAACAGCATTTATAATTTTAAGTGCACTCTTTAGCCTCTAGTACTATGTAGAAACCAAGGTGGTTCAGAAGTATAGACTTGAATATTTCCTCCTTTCTTGGGGTAAAATCTAGCTGGGAAAAAGCCAGCGAAGAGCATTCAAATTCTAAGTGACGATTATAAGAGGACAAAGCCTGATACCAAATATTAACATTTCTAATCCAACCCCTCACACTACTTATTCTTACAGGCAGTTCTACAAATTGGATGTTTTTATCCCTATTTTAAAGGGGAAAAAAAGTGAGGTTCCCCCCAGTTCAACTATTTGCTGAAGGACACACTGTTCTAAAGTGGACAAACCAGATTTAAAACCATCTTTCTTCTTCCGAGTCAAGAACCTTTTCATTTCTATCAGCCTACAATTTCATGCCACTTTCACTCTTCCAAAAACCCTGCTTCTTCTTTAAGAGGATTGCATAAAAAAAAAAAAAAATTACTGTGGGGAAAGTTGGGTATGTTGAAGAAATTTGGCATAAATGTTTCAGCATCCGTAAAATCACATATAATAATTTCCCACTTCATTTTGCCTGGTAGGTCATATATTATTACCAGAGCTAATATTCACAGATAATTATCTATTTGGAATGGCAATCAATGATTGCCAAATTATTTTAAAAGCAATCTTAACTATCTTTTCTGAGAAGCTGCTTGACCAGGGTAATGCAATTCCTGTTTGTGTATTATAAATTTAGGGTAATTTATATGCAGAAGGCTTTTTTTTTTGGTATCTCCCAGTGAAATGATGCATTTTCATGATGATTAAAAGCAAAACAGCCTAAGGTGCTATATTAGTTCAAAAAATTTCTCAGAACGACATGTGAAAACTGAAACTGAAACATTACAGAGATGGTGAAATTTACTCACATTCAGATGTTTATGGGCAGAAAAATATTAGATACCATCAAAGTCTACAGATCTATACTATGTGTTAATAGTAATTTAAAAAGTTTGAAATTTGGGGTAATCTTTTATAGATGATGATGTTTAGATGTCTCTCTAAACAAGTTCAGAAGAGTTGATAAATTCATAAACCATTAAAATTAAATGAGATATAAAATGAGAAAAACAAGGGATATTCTTATAATAAAATCTTCTAACAAAAATCACTTTCAAATGTGACTGGTTGGCTCTCCCACCCCTGCCTTGACCCTGATTATTTCATGTTTTGAGTATAAAGCATTTTATTTCTCCATTCTTTTTTTAGAGTTATTTTCTTTCCTTTTTCTGGAATGAGAGAGAAACATGATGTTTACCTAGTAAAGCGTGTATGTTCTGAGGTACTAACACAGCTTTCTCTGAGTTAACTTTTTCTCTTTGTAGCCTAGTTTTTAAATGCCTCTAATATGGTTACTCTTCATTTTATTGAAATTTATTTCACACATTTCCTTTTTCTCAAAAGCACTTCTTCAGAATATTACTTTGTATGTCCATAACTCCTCTGGTCTTCCTGCCTCTAAAATTTGGATTTTTCCGACTTGACATAATTTTTGGCGTTGGCCAAAGCCCTTTCCACATCACCCTCCCGCCCTGGATCAGTCTCCAGTGTTAATAATACCAAACTAATGTGCTAAGAACAGGCTTGTCAAGCACACTGCTTTGAACTTGAGTTTATAAGCCAGAATGTTTTCTCAAATTATGGTTATAATGAACAAATATTAGTTATTAAGATGATCCTCTTAGTACTTGTTCCTCTTCATCTATTGTAAGCAGTTTGCTTTCTTTCCAAGGGACACGGATGTGGCAATTAGCTTTGCCCATCTTGTGCAAATCCCTTGTAGAGTTTGTAAAACTGCAACCCATAATCTCCTCTTCAAAAAAACACGCTGATTATTTGTGCTTATGCTAGTTCCAAATATTACAATAGTTTCTGGATTTTTGCCACATTCCTCTCTAGATGGTCGTTTGGGAAACTTGTTTATAATGTGTGTTTTGAATGATATTTTAACATTCCAAGACCACAGGATGTAAGATTCAATTGTGAGTTAGACTTAATTTTGCATTTTTTTTAAAAAAGGTCCTACTTAGATTACAACAATAGCAAACATTGATTGGAAAATGAGAGAAGGTATGTTTTTTTCCAAGACTTAGTGTTTGAAAGAATATGAGAGACAGCATGCTGTTTTCAAGGATATTAAGGATTAGAGAATGTTTTCAATTCAGTTGTCAGCTCAGGTGAATTATAACATTAAGCTGTTTTATGGAAAAAGATAAGTAACATTTTCTTTAGTGATTGTGCTAATTGTAATTTTAAAATCAGAGACAAAACCTTGAAAACAACAATTTTTTTTTTGAGACAGACTCTCACTCTTGCCCCAGGCTAGAAGTGCTCTGATATCATGGCTCACAGCAACCTCAAACTCCTGGACTCAAGCAATCCTCTTGCCTCAGCTTCCCAGGTAACTGGGACTCTGGGGGCTCACCACAAAACTGCTAGTTTTTCTATCTTTAGTACAGATGGGGTCTCGCTCTTGCTCAGGTGGCCTCAGAACTCCTGAGCTCAAGCAATCCGTCAGCCTCTGCCACCCAGAGTGCTTGAATTAAGCTGTGAGCCACCAGGCCCAGCCCAAACTCTAAATTTTAAAAGAGCATCTCCTTAGCCGGGCACTGTGGCAGGCGCCTGTAGTCCCAGCTACTTGGGAGGCTGAGGCAAGAGAATCACCTAAGCCCAGGAGTTGGAGGTTGCTGTGAGCCGTGTGACGCCACAGCACTCTACCCAGGGTGATAAAGTGAGACTCTATCTCTACAAAAAAACAAACAAAAAAAAAAAAACAGTATAATAGCAATTTTTTTTTATTTAAGGCAACATTAAAAATATAGAAGTCCCCCTAGGGCATTTTTCTTCTAATAAATTCTAGACTTTGTTTCTCATACCTTTTGTTTATTTTAGAAACTGAAGCTCATTAAAGAACCCTGGGAGATTTTAGGGCAAAATTAATTGGTGTTTTGGTTTTTTAAAAAATATATATACTAAGGTTCTTTGCATTTGATTTCAACTTCAAGAAGTTCCTTAGGCTGGGCATGGTGCTTCACCCTGTAATCCCAGCATTCTGGGAGGTTAAAGCAGGTGGATTGCTTGAGCTCATAAGTTTGAGACCAACTTGAGGAAGAAGGAGACCCAGTTTCTAAAAAAGAGCCAAGCTTTGTGGTGGCCACTGTAGTCCCAGCTTCTTGGGAGGCTGAGGCAAGAGGTTTGCTTGAGCCTAAGAGTTTGAGGTTGCTGTGAGCTATGATGCCACAGCACTTTACCCAGGATGACAGCTTGAGGCTCTGTTTCAAAAAAAAAAAAAAGCTTTTTAACTTTACAAAAGATAGATTTAAGAAACCAATGTGTCTGATTTTAGTTGTTTTGTGCTCTCTCTTTAGGTTGTTGCCATTTGGATATATAAATTTTTTTGAGATAGAGCCTCAAGCTGTCACCCTGGGTAAAGTGCCGTAGCATCACAGCTCACAGCAACCTCCAACTCCTGGGCTCAAGCAATTCTCCTGCCTCCACCTCCCAAGTAGCTGGGATTACAGGCACCTGCCACAACGTCCAGCTGCTTTTTGGTTGCAGCCATCATTGTTGTTTGGCAGGTCTGGGCTGGATTTGAACCCTCCAGCTTAGGTGTATGTGGCTGGCACCTTAGCTGCTTGAGTCACAGGCCCCAAGCCGCTTGGATATATTCTTTTACACTCTACTACTTAAAAAACAGATCACAGATAGTGAACACGGTAACACAACACCATATGGAAGTAAAGGCCAGCATCTTCTATTGACATTATTAGTTACTATAAACTGATAAACTGGTGAATTCCTCCTCAAGAGTTTCAGTTTTCTCTCTCTCTCTCTCTCTCTCTCTCTCTCTCTCTCTCTCTCTCTCTCTCTCTCTCACACACACACACACACACACACATACACAGATACCAGAGATTTCTGTGACATAACCCTTCTGGAATTCTCTAAACACAGGATATGCAACACGGGTTAACCACTTGTCTAGGAAAGAAAATAAGCAGAGCACTGCCCAACAGAACACATCTTACATTTGGTCTTCTATGGATGCCAAGAAAGCCATCACTTTGAGTCTCTGACTGAATAATAACAGGACCTTGAAAGCAGGATTGCTATTTTAAGTGAAGGTTGCTTGTTAACAGAATGCAGAATGAATTATGGCCCCTGAATTAAGCTCTTTTACTGTTGACCTTGATCTTCAGAGAGGGTGTGGTAGGTAACTAACTGCAAAACACGAGGTTTATGTTAGGTACAAAGGAAAGTATTCTACTCAGACAAAAATAGAATATAAACATTAATGTAACTGGTTAAAATTATTTGTTATTCAGTAAAGAATAAGATACTTAATAGTTCATACACTGCCAACTTCCTTCAAACTTTTATGAGATAGAGTGAAGAATAAGAGCATAAATAAGGATTCTAAGTATTGCCTTCCTTTGCTAAAACATTTGACTAAGAGTGAGCCTGATTAATACTGCCCTAACACAGGGACACCACTCACTGTAGGCTCCCTAGTTACATTCAATGGCAAAGTTTTTAAGCTGTAAACGCTAACTGTTTCTTTTTTCTTTCTTTCTTTCTTTTTTTTTTTTTTTTTTGAGACAAAATCTCAAGCTGTAGCCCTGGGTAGAGTGCCGTAGCCTCAGAGCTCACAGCAACCTTAAACTCTTGGGTTCCTATGATCTTCTTGCCTCAGTCTCCTGAGTAGCTGGGACTACAGCCTTGCACCCCGCACCTGGCTAATTTTTCAATTTTTAGTAGAGCCAAGGTCTCACTCTAGATCAGGCAAGTCTCCCGAGGTCAAGCAGTCAACAGGCCTCCCCCTTTAGGATCACAGGTGTGAGCTGCTGCCTCCAGCCTAATGTTACCTTTTCTTTTCTTTCTTTCTTTTGAGACAGAGTCTCAAGCTGTCACCCTGGGTTGAGCGCTGTGGCGTCACAGTTCACAGCAACATCAAACTCTTGGGCTTAAGCAATTCTTTTGCCTCAGCCTCACAAGTAGCTGGGACCACTGGTGCCCAACACAATGCCTGGCTATTTTTTTGTTGTTGCAGTTGTCATTGTTATTTTAGCTGGCCCCGGCCAGGTTCAAACCTGCCAAGCTTGGTGTCCTCGACTGGCGCCCTACCCACTGAGCTACGGGCCCAGCCCATAATGTTACCTTTTCTAATGTTATCTAATGTTAAAAAAAGAGAGAACAGGGCAGCGCCTGTGGCTCAGTGAGTAGGGCGCTGGCCCCATATGCCAAAGGTGGCAGGTGGCTTCAAACACAGCCCCGGCCAAAAACTGCAAAAAAAAAAAAAGAACATTGTGCAAGGTGAGGTAGGTAGGGGTGTGACCAACAACAGCCTGTATTCCTGTAATTACAGTAAGAAATGTTAGCAACTTTTCTGCTCTCCAGGAGTACAGGCAGCAGAAGGCTTGCCTACTACCACTGGTGATTACAGAATTTGCCAATACAAAGAGTCCAATACAGACGGCGCCTGTGTTCAATGGGTAGGGCACGGGCCCCATATACCAAGGGTGGCAGGTTCGAACCTGGCCCTGGCCAAACTGCAATAAAAAATAGCTGACTGTTGTGGCAGGTGCCTGTAGTCCCAGCTACTTGGGAGGCTGAGGTAAGCGAATCGCCTAAACTCAGGAGTTGGAGGTTGCTGTGAGCGGTGATGCCACAGCACTCTACTGAAGGTGATAAAGTGAGACTCTGTCAAAAAAGAGTCAAATAGTCCCTCTAAATTCCATGTAAGACAAGTCCAAAAGAAAGACATTTAGAGGCAATGTAAGCCTAATGGAAAGGAGAAAAGTGTCTGATTTCCCTGCTTAACTGTTTTTTTTTAAGAGTATAAAAGTATAAGTTTATCTCTCCAGCGCATTCATTTTATGAACTCGTTTGGGCTCATTCATTCAGGTGGTCTTGCAACAGTTCTAAACGAGAAGACTCTGTTATCTCAATCATTGATATCAAATGAGCATCGCAGGGGTGAAGTGATTTACTGATTTACTGTGGGTATTCAATTACATCTTTCCTCTAATTTTACTCCAGGGGTTAACTACACCATCGGAATCTGAGTGTGGATCTACCAGAAAGGCTCAGATTATAGAAGCAGGAAATCCCTAGAAGGCTCATTCTTTCCCTTCCGATACCCTTGAATCATAAGATTTTGGGATAAGCCCACCCGAGCTGCTGAAGAGCCACAGCCATCGCCCCTGCTCCAGGTCCTGTATCAGCCTTGAAGTTGACTGATTCCTTGCTGCAACAAGGCCTAGCGGGAGGAGGGGACTTCCAGCAAACTGACTTTTTTTCACAGGACCAGTTCTGAGAACTGAGTAGTCAGGTAGAGTGTGCCTTCGGAGTCCCTTTGCGTTCTTTCCCCTCTTTCTGTGGCTGTCAGTATTTTCTTCCCTTTCTTGTGTCTGATTGGTGTCCAGTCCTGCACACGATGGCATGAATGCCTCACACTCTGCCTCCTAGAAAGACTGCCGCTAACCACATAGGGCAATCACACTGGGAATGGGAGAGAAGCAGCATCTCTTCCTCACACGTGTGCAAGAGCACACACACACTTCCGTGCACCCTTCTTCCCGGATAACAGCCATATTTGCCAGTTTACCCAACAAAGTCATTGCCATGGAGAAGATGTAAGCCTAATGGAGAGGAGAAAAGTATCTTGTTATTTCCCTGCTTAACTGCTTTTTTTTGTCCTAGTATAAGTTTATCATATATTAGAGAAAAGGAAGGGTATAGGGAAAGAGATGAGAAAGAGAAAAAGAGAGAAGAGAGCAGGCAACGAGAGAAGGGAAGGGGGGTGGGGGGAGAATGCAGCGGTATCCCAAAGAAAGAAATGCCAGCCATGCTTAAATGGTTTTTTTTTGAGAAAGAGCCTCAAGCTGTCACCCTGGATAGATTGCTATGGCATCACAGCTCACAGCAACCTCCAATTCCTGGGCTCAAGCGAGTCTCCTGGCTCCACCTCCACCTCCCAAGTAGCTGGGACTAAAGGTGCCCGCCACAACGCCCGGCCGTTTTTTGGTTGCAGCCGTCATTGTTGTTTGGTGGGCTGGGGCTGGATTCGAACCCACCAGCTCAGGTGTATGTGGCTGGCGCCTTAGCCTGTTGAGCCACAGGCACCAAGCCTAAAAAATCTTTCTTTCTTTTTTTTTTTCTTTTTTTTGAGACAGAGCCTCAAGCTGTCACCCTGGATAGAGTGCAATGGCATCACAGCTCACAGCAACTTCCAACTCCTGGGCTCAAGCAAGTCTCCTTCCTCTGTCTCCCAAGTAGCTGGGACTACAGGCGCCCACCACAACGCCCGGCCATTTTTTGGTTGCAGCTGTCATTGTTGTTTGGCGGGCCTGGGCTGGATTTGAACCCACCAGCTCAGGTGTACATGGCTGGCGCCTTAGCCCATTGAGCTATAGGCACCAAGCCAGATGGAGTGATTTTTTAAAATTAAGTTAGGACCCAGATGTGGTGGCTCACACCTGTAACCCTCATGCTCTGGGAGGTTGGGGGTGGAGAGGTGAATTGCTTGAGGAGGTTGAGACCAGCCTGAGCAAGAGTGAGACTCCAGGGGCGGCCCCTGTGACTCATCGATAGGGCACCAGCCCCATATACCGAAGGTAGGGGTTCAAACCCGGCCTCGGCCGAACTGCAAAAAAACTCAGAAAAATAGTTGGGTGTTGTGGTGGGCACCTGTAGTCCCAGGTACTCAGGAGGCTAAAGCAAGAGAATTGCCTAAGCCCAGGAGTTGGAGATTGCTGTGAGCTCTGTGACACCACAGCACTCTACTGAGGGCAATAAAGTGAGACTATGTTTCTACAAAAAAAAAAAAAAAAAAAGAGTGAGACTCCATCTTTACTAAAAATAGAAAAACCTAGCTAGGTGTTGTGGCAGGTGCCTATAGTTCCAGCTACTTGGGAGGCTGAGACAAGAAGATAGCATGAGCCCAGGATTTGGAGGGTGCAGTGAGCTATGATCATAACACTGAATGTTAGGCCATGCAACAGAGTGAGATTCTGTCTCAAAAAGAAAAAAAAGTGTCTCGGCACCCGTGCTCAGTGTTAGGGCACTGGCCACATACACTGAGGCTGGAGGGTTCAAGCTCGCCTGGGCCTGCTGAACAACAATGACAACTGCAACAACAACAACAACAACAAAAATAGCTGGATGTTGTGGCAGGCACCTGTAGTCCCAGCCACTTGGGAGGCTGAGGCAAGAGAATCACATAAGCCCAAGAGTTTGAGGTTGCTGTGAGCTCTGACGTCACAGCACTCTACTGAGGGCGACATAGTGAAAATGTCTCAAAAAAGAAAAAAAGAAAGGAAAAAGTAACTATAAGGTGATGGAAATGTTAACTAATTTATTGTGGTAATCATTTCACAGTATGAATGTATATCAATCATTATGTTTTACAATTTAAATTTATTTATTTATTTTTTCATTTATTTATTTAGACAGAGTCTCATTCCTTTGCCTCAGGCCAGAGTACCATGGCAGAGCTCACAGCAACCTCAAACTCCTGTCTCAAGCAATCCTCTTTCCTCAACCTCCTGAGTAGCTGGGAATACCAGCGCCTGCCACAATGTCTGGCAAATTTTTCTAATTTTAGTAGAGTCTGGGTTTTACTCATGCTCGGGCTGGTCTTGAATTCCTGAGCTCAAGCAATCCACCCACCTCAGCCTCCCAGACTAGTAGGATTACAGGTGTGAGCCATCATGTCCAGCCCACTTCGAATTTACACAATTTTATTTGTCTTTTATACTTCAATAAAACTGGATAAAATAAAACTAATATATATAAAAAAACTTAAAAAAATAAAAGTAAATCTCTTTCATTCCTGAATGCAGGAATACCCACTTGCCAGGCCAACCTTTTCCTCTCCATAGAAGGCTCTTCACAGCTTTTCTTCTTGGTGAAAAAAAATTTTTTTTTTTTTTGTAGAGACAGAATCTCACTTTATCGCCCTTGATAGAGTGCTGTGGCATCACAGCTCACAGCAACCTCCAACTCCTGGGCTTAGGCAATTCTCTTGCCTCAGCCTCCCGAGTAGCTGGGACCACAGGCGCCCGCCACAACGCCCAGCTATTTTTCTGTTTTTACAGTTTGGCTGGGGCTGGGTTTGAACCTGCCACCTTCGGTATATGGGGCCAGTGCCCTACTCGCTGAGCCACAGGCACCGCCCTTGGTGAAAATTTTATTCAGTTCATATAACTCCCCAGAATAGATTTCCCACACCACCATTTAATGCCTTAATTTTCTCCTTTTGCTCTTGTGCAATTGTTAAAACTATTCTTGGATTCTACATGATAACTCTGTGGTAAAATCCTTCAGTAGTTTCCCAACTTTTGAAGTTTTCTATATGCCATGAAAATTAATGTTTGTAATTCTATTTGATGTAAAAAAAGATTATACTGAACAATGTACTCTTGGACAGGAAAGGTAAATAGAACTCAATGGGTGGATGTTAACCCAAGGCCAAGAAGAGAATCCTAATAGACTAGTCATTTGGACAAATAGCTTCTCCACCCTGATGGCCTTCTTTTCTGGACTTAGAATTATTCCACAAAGATCAACATTCATTTTTTCCTACTTTTTTCTCCATGCATAATTATTTTGTCTCTCTGTAACATTTCTCAACCAGGTATTATAGAAATATAGGTAATAAACAGAGAGCAAAGCCTTGTAATACCTATTTGCACAGGGCAAATAAGCAGTGTTCAAAGAGGATACTTTCTATTTTTTTAAAAGGAAGAATTATTTACTTTAGTATGTCTACTTCCTTGGACAAAGACCAACTGTTTTAAGACAGAAATAAAGGCTATTAATCTTTCCATATTTCACTTAACAATTCTGTTCTGGAAGGAAGGACCCATTAATAAATAGAAACATTTGTAAGTGCTATAATATAATATAATAATAGAAACATTTGTAAGTGTAATAAAAGTACACTAAGTCATTTACTTGGGAGGGGGAAATGTTTAGGAGTATAATTTTCAGCTAACTGGATAAAATCTAACAGAACTCAAAGGCTTAAAGGAAGATACATTATCACTGGAGCTAAACTTGATTTCTTTTATGGCAGAAGTGGACAGCTGCTTGCACCTGCCTTAAATTTTTTTTTTTTCAGGCTAAAGGTATCTATTCCAGGATTCTGTGTCATGTGGTATAAAGCTTTGGTTTCAGCTAGTCACTAATACAGAAGCTTGGATATATTTGAAATTCCTTTCAGAAGGAAACAAATTTTCCAAGGCTTTTGACAGCTTTGCTTCTCACACCCAAGCCAAGCTGGGCTAGCTCTTTATTGGGGCAGGAATGCATACTGGCACCTCATTTCTTAAAGTCACAAAATAACAACATGTTGAGACAGTAAAGCTCCTGTGATCTAGAGCATTTGTATTATAGGTCCCTATTAGAAGATGGTTTTTTTTGTTTGTTTGTTTTGTTTTTTTGAGGCAGAGTCTCACTTTCTCGCCCTCGGTAGAGTGCTGTGGCATCACAGCTCACAGCAGCCTCCAGCTCTTGGGCTTAGGCGATTCTCTTGCCTCCGCCTCCCAAGTAGCTAAGACCACAGGCGCCCGCCACAACACCCAGCTATTTTTTTTTTTTATTGCAATTGTGTTTTTTTATTGCAATTTGTGTTAACATCTTTTGATTGGCTGGGGCCTATTAGAAGTTGTTAACACAAATTAATAAGATTTAGGGGCTCATGGGAGGACTTTCCCTTACAGTCTTGATTCTTAGGAGAGACAGTCTGCCAGACACATTAACCATCCATATTAAATTGTATATTCTCCAAGTTCTATACCTCAAATTGGTAAAGAAATTAGAGGGCAAAGTGCATAGGCCACATTTCATCAGACTCTTGTTCAAATATGTTCACCAACTTACAGGTCAGGTGTGTCCTCTGTATTTATATACAGGGTTAGTGTGAGTACATCTTTTGTAGAAGTGTGCTTCATGTCTGTAATCCTAGCACTCTGGGAGGCTGAGGTGGGTGGATTGCTTGAGTTCAGGAGTTTGATACCAGCCTAAGATAGAGTGAGACCCTGACTCTACTAAAAATAGAAAATTAGTGGGACATTGTGTGTACCTGTAGTCCTAGCTACTTGGGAGGCTGAGACAAGAGGATTGTTTGAACTCAGGAGTTTGAAGTTGCTCTGAGCTATGATGCCACAGCTCTCCACCCAGGGTGACAGTGAGACTCTGTCTAAAAAAGGAAGGAAGGGCTCAATGCCTGTGGCTCAAGCGGTGAAGGCACCAGCCACATACCTGCCACCTGAGCTGGCGGGTTTGAATCCAGCCCGGGACCACCAAACAACAATGGCGGCTGCAACCAAAAAAATTGCCGGGTGTTGTGGTGGGTGCCTGTAGTCCCAGCTACTTGGGAGGTGGAGGCAGGAGAATCGCTTGAACCCAGGAGTTGGAGGTTGCTGTGAGCTGTGATGCTACAGCACTCTACCCAGGGCAACAGTTTGAAGCTCTGTCTAAAAAAAAAATAGGAAGGAAGGTAGCCAGGCGTTGTGGCGGGCACCTGTAGTCCCAGCTACTCGGGAGGCTCAGGCAAGAGAATCACCTAAGCCCAGGAATTGGAGGCTGCTATGAGCTGTGTGATGCCATGGCACTCTACTGAGGGTGACAAAGTGAGACTCTATCTCTACCCAAAAAAAAAAAAAAAAAAAAGGAAGGAAGGAGAGAGGGAAGAAGAGGCGGAGAGAGAGAGAGAAAGATAAAGAAAGAAGAGAGAGAGAGAGAAAGAAAAAGAAAGAGAGAGAGAGAGAAAGAGAGAAAGAGAGAGAGAGAGAGAGAGAGAGAGAAAGAGAGAGAGAAAGAGAGAAAGAGAGAAAGAGAGAAAGAGAGAAAGAGAGAAAGAGAGAAAGAAAGAAAGAAAGAAAGAAAGAAAGAAAGAAAGAAAGAAAGAAAGAAAGAAAGAAAGA